>CADCXT010003431.1:0-21726 GCA_902806775.1 Microtus agrestis | reverse complement strand
CTTGATAAGCCTTTTCCCAGCCCTTTACTCTGAGTAGTTGCCTGTCTTTGTGTTTGAGGTGTGTTTCTTGTAGACAGCAGAGTGTTGGATCCAGTTTCCGTATCCAATCTCTTAGCCTGTGCCTTTTTATAGATGAGTTGAGTCCATTGACATTAAGTGATATTAATGTCCAGTGGTTGTTCATTCTGGTCATTTTTCTAGTAGTAGAGTTTGTGTGTTTCCCTTCTTTGAGATGTGTTGGTGAAGGGACTCTAGATATCTGAGTTATTGTGGGCCTTGTTGGACTCCTTGGTTTGTGATTTTCCTTCTATTACTTTCTGTAAGGCTGGATTTGTGGCTACTTACTGTTTAAATTTGTTTTTATCTTGAAAAATTTTGTTTTCTCCATTTATAGTGAACGAAAGTTTGGCTGGGTATAGTAGTCTGGGCTTGCATCCATGGTCTCTTAGTTTCTGCAGTACATCTATCCAGGACCTTCTGGCTTTCATGGTTTCCAAAGAGAAGTCAGGTGTAAGTCTGATGGGTTTGCCTTTATAAGTAACTTGGCCCTTTTCCTTTGCAGCTCTTAATATTCTTTCTTTATTCTGTATGCTTTGTGTTTTAATTATTATATGGCGAGGGGATGTTCTTTTTTGATCCAGCCTATTTGGTGTTCTGTAAGCTTCTTGGATCTTCATAGGTATATCTTTCTTTAGGTTGGGAAAGTTTTCTTCTATAATTTTATTAAATATATTTTCTGGACCGTTGAGCTGCACTTCTTCTCCTTCTTCAACTCCAATTATTCTTAGGTTTGGTCTTTTTATTGTGTCCCAGATTTCCTGAATGTTTTGTGATGAGAGCTTGTTGGATTTGCTGTTTTCTTTGATCAGTGCGTTTATTTTCTCTATGGTATCTTCAGCGTCTGAGATTCTTTCTTCAATCTCTTGTATTCTGTTGGTTATACTCGTTTCTGTAGTTTCTATTCGTTTACCTAGATTCTCTATGTCCAGACGGCCCTCTGTTTGTGTTTTCTTCCTTGTCTCCATTTCAGTTTTCAGGTCTTGAACTGTTTCCATTATCTGTTTGATTGATTTTCCTTGGTTTCCTAGGGTATCATTCACTGATTTATTCAATTCTTCAAACTTTCTGTTATACTTCTCATCCATTTCCATGAGGGCGTTTTTTACATGCTGTTTAAGGATGTCAATCACTTTCAAAGATTCCATTTTTTCTCCTTCTTCTTGATTAAGGTGTTCATGTCCTCCTGATGTGGGGTCCCTGGGTTCAGGTGGTTTCATGCTGTTTTTCAGATTGTTGGGTGAATTCCTGCATTGGCGCCTGCCCATCTCTTCCTCCAAATGCTCCCCTAAGGATCTTCTTTTACAGGATCAGGTCTCCTTGCCCACTGATGTTACTTCCCTGTGTTGGGACTCTCCCGTGATGGCTCTCTAGGTGCCCCAGTTATGGATCTCCTGGAGCCAAGATCAGCTCTCCTTGCTGGTTGGGAAGCTTGTAAACAAGGTGCCTACCTGCGCGTGCAGGCAGGCTACTGAGGACAGAGGAATTCACACCCGCCCGGCTGCCCACCGGATACTGCCCCAGCGCCCAGACAGGCTGAGCTGGGTGATGTTATTTGCCCAGAGATGGCAGGGAGAGAGAAGTGAGGGAGGGTTCTGGGTACACGCTGGGTTAGGTATGAAGAGAGAGGCGGTATGCAGAAGTATAGGGCCTGCAGGAAACAGTTCCCTGACCCGCTGCGGCTGCGGGTCAGAGACTCACTCACCCCGAGAAGGTTCTTCTGGTGCCGAGATCAGCACTCCTTGCTGGTTGGGTAGCTTGTAAACAAAGCACCTAGCTACCTGCACGGTGCAGGCAGGCCACTGAGGACAAAGGAATTAGCGCCCGCCCGGCTGCCCTCCGGACACTGCCCCAGCGCCCAGACAGGCTGAGCTGGGTGATGTTATTTGCCCAGAGATGGCAGGGAGAGAGAAGTGAGCCCAATCCATCTTCTTGTACCCATACCAATATCCTGAATCCATTCCATATCCTGTACCCATGACAAAATCCTGTACACATTCCATCATCCTGTACCCATTCCAACATCCTGAAACACTTCCATATCCTGTACCCATGCCAAAACCCTGGACCCATTCCATCTTCCTGTACCCATTCCAATATCCTTAAACCCTTCCATTTCCTGTACCCATGCCAACGTCCAGTACCCATACCATCTTCTTGTACCCACTACAATATCCTGAAACCATTCAAATTCCTGTACCCATGCCAACCTCCTGGATCCATTCCTACTTCCTGAACCCATTCCAATATCCTGAAACCCTTCGATTTCCTGTACCGATGCCAACATCTTGTACCCATTCCATCATCCTGTACCCATTCCAATATCCTGAAACCCAACCATTTCCTGTACCCATGCCAACGTCCTGTACCCATTCCATCTTCCTGTACCCATTCCAACATCCTGAAACCCTCCCATTGCCTGTACCAATGCCAACGTCCTGTACCCAATCCATCTTCCTGTACCCATACCAATATCCTGAAACCATTCCATATCCTGTACCCATGCCAAAATCCTGTACCCATTCCATCATTCTGTACCCATTCCAACATCCTGAAACCCTTACATTTCCTGTACCCATGCCAATATCCTGTACCCAATCCATCTTCCTGTACCTATACCAATATCCTGAAACCATTCTATACCCTGTACCCATGACAAAATCCTGTACCCATTCCATCATCCTGTACCCATTCCAACACCCTGAAGCCCTTCCATATCCTGTACCCATGCCAACACCATGGACCCATTCCATCTTCCTGTACCCATTCGAATATCCTGAAACCCTTCCATTTTCTGTACCCATGCCAACGTCCTGTACCCATTCCATCCTCTTGTACCCATTCCAATATCCTGAAACCATTCCAATTCCTGTACCCATTCCAACGTCCTGTACCCATTCCATCTTCCTGTACCCACTACAATATCCTGAAACCATTCAAATTCCTGTACCCATGCCAACATCATGGACCCATTCCTACTTCCTGTACCCATTCCAATATCCTGAAACCCATTCTTTTCATGTACCAATGCCAACGTCCTGTACCCATTCCAACATCCTGAAACCCTTCCATATCCTGTACCCATGACAACATCCTGTACCCATTCCATCATCCTGTACCCATTCCACCATCCTGAAAACCTTCCATTTCCTGTACCCATGCCAACGTCCAGTACCCATTCCATTTTCCTGCACCCATTCCAACATCCTGACCATTCCATTTCCTGTACCCATGTCAACGTCCTGTACCCATTCCATCTTCCTGTACCCATTCCAACATCATGAAACCCTTCCATATCCTGTACCCATGCCAACGTCCTGTACCCATTCCATCTTCCTGTACCCATTCCAATATCCTGAAACCCATTCATTTCCAGTACCCTTGCCAACGTCCTGTACCCATTCCATCTTCCTGTACCCATACCAATATCCTGAAAACATTCCATATCCTGTACCCATGCCAAAATCCTGTACCCATTCCATCATCCGGTCCCAATTCCAACCTCCTGAAACACTTCCATATCCTGTACCCGTGCCAAAATCCTGTACCCATTCCATCCTCCTGTACCCATTCCAATATCCTGAAACCATTCCAATTCCTGTACCCATTCCAACGTCCTGTACCCCTTCCATCTTCATGTACCCATTCCAGCATTCTGAAACCATTCAATATCCTGTACCCATGCAAAAACCCTGTACCCATACCATCCTCCTGTACCCATTCCAACATCCTGAAACATTTCCATGTCCTGTACCCATGCCAAAATCCTGGACCCATTCCACCTTCCTGTACCCATTCCAATATCCTGAAACCCCTCCATTTCCTGTACACATGCCAACGTCCTGTACCCTTTCCAACATCCTGAAACCATTCCATATCCTGTACCCATGCCAAAATCCTGTACCCATTCCATCCTCCTGTAACCATTCCAACATCCTGAAACCCTTCCATATCCTCTACCCATGCCAACATCCTGGACCCATTCCTACTTCCTGTACCCATTCCAATATCCTGAAACCCATCCATTTCCTGTACCCATGCCAACGTCCTGTACCCATTCCATCTTCCTGTACCCATTTCAACATCCTGAAACCCTTCCATATCCTGTACCCATGCCAACATCCTGTACCCATTCCATCATCCTGTACCCATTCCAACATCCTGAAACCCTTCCATTTCCTGTACCCATGCCAATGTCCTGTACCCAATCCATCTTCCTGTACCCATACCAATATCCTGAATCCATTCCATATCCTGTACCCATGACAAAATCCTGTACCCATTCCATCTTCCTGTACCCATTCCAATATCCTTAAACCCTTCTATTTCCTGTACCCATGCCAACGTCCATTACCCATAACATCTTCCTGTACCCACTACAATATGATGAAACCATTCAAATTCCTGTACCCATGCCAACGTCCTGGACCCATTCCTACTTCCTGTACCCATTCCAATATCCTGAACCCCTTCCATTTCCTGTACCCATGCCAAAATCCTGTACCCAATCCACCTTCCTGTACCCATTCCAATATCCTGAAACCCATCCATTTCTCGTATCCATGCCAAAGTCCTGTACCCATTCCATCTTCCTGTACCCATTCCAACATCCTGAAACCCTTCCATTTCCTGTACCCATTCCAACGTCCTGTACCCAATCCATCTTCCTGTACCCATACCAATATCCTGAAACCATTCCATATCCTGTACCCATGCCAAAGTCCTGTACCCATTCCATCTTCCTGTACCCATTCCAACATCCTGAAACCCTTCCATATCCTGTACCCATGCCAACATCTTGTACCCATTCCATCATCCTGTACCCATTCCAACATCCTGAAACCCTTCCATTTCCTGTACCCATGCCAATGTCCTGTACCCATACCAATATCCTGAAACCATTCCATATCCTGTACCCATGCCAAAATCCTGTACCCACTCCATCATCCTGTACCCATTCCCACATCCTAAAACCCTACCTTATCTTGTACCCATGCCAACATCCTGGACCAATTCCTACTTCCTGTACCCATTCAAATATCCTGAAACCCATCCATTTCCTGTACCCATGCCAACGTCCAGTACCCATACCATCTTCCTGTACCCACTACAATAACCTGAATCCTTTCAAATTCCTGTACGCATGCCAACGTCCTGGTCCCATTCCTACTTCCTGTACTCATTCCAATATCCTGAAACCCTTCCATTTCCTGTACCCATGCCAACGTCCTGTACCCAATCCATCTTCCTGTACCCATTCCAATATCCTGAAACTCTTCCATTTCCTGTACCCATGCCAACGTCCTGTACCCATTCCATCTTCCTGTACCCATTCCAACATCCTGAAACCCTTCCATATCCTGTACCCATGCCAACATCCTGGACCCATTCCTACTTCCTGTACCCATTCCAATATCCTGAAACCCATCCTTTTCCTGTACCCATGCCAACGTCCTGTACCCATTCCATCTTCCTGTACCCATTCCAACATCCTGAAACCCTTCCATATCCTGTACCCATGTCAACGTCCTGTACCCATTCCATCTTCCTGTACCCATTCCAACATCCTGAAACCCTTCCATATCCTGTACCCATGCCAACGTCCTGTACGCATTCCATCTTCCTGTACCCATTCCAATATCCTGAAACCCATCCATTTCCTGTACCCTTGCCAACGTCCTGTACCCATTCCATCTTCCTGTACCCATACCAATATCCTGAAAACATTCCATATCCTGTACCCATGCCAAAATCCTGTACCCATTCCATCATCCTGTCCCCATTCCAACCTCCTGAAACACTTCCATATCCTATACCCGTGCCAAAATCCTGTACCCATTCCATCCTCCTGTACCCATTCCAATATCCTGAAACCATTCCAATTCCTGTACCCATTCCAACGTCCTGTACCCCTTCCATCTTCATGTACCCATTCCAGCATCCTGAAACCATTCAATATCCTGTACCCATGCGAAAACCCTGTACCCATACCATCCTCCTATACCCATTCCAACATCCTGAAACACTTCCATGTCCTGTACCCATGCCAACATCCTGGACCCATTCCACCTTCCTGTACCCATTCCAATATCCTGAAACCCCTCCATTTCCTGTACACATGCCAACGTCCTGTACCCTTTCCAACATCCTGAAACCATTACATATCCTGTACCCATGCCAAAATCCTGTACCCATTCCATCCTCCTGTAACCATTCCAACATCCTGAAACCCTTCCATATCCTGTACCCATGCCAACATCCTGGACCCATTCCTACTTCCTGTACCCATTCCAACATCCTGAAACCCATCCATTTCCTGTACCCATGCCAACGTCCTGTACCCATTCCATCTTCCTGTACCTATTCCAACATCCTGAAACCCTTCCATATCCTGTACCCATGCCAACATCCTGTACCCATTCCATCATCCTGTACCCATTCCAACATCCTGAAACCTTTCCATTTCCTGTACCCATGCCAATGTCCTGTACCCAATCCATCTTCCTGTACACATACCAATATCCTGAATCCATTCCATATCCTGTACCCATGACAAAATCCTGTACCCATTCCATCATCCTGTACCCATTCCAACATCCTGAAACCCTTCCATATCCTGTACCCATGCCAAAACCCTGGACCCATTCATCTTCCTGTACCCATTC
Organism: Microtus agrestis; assembly: GCA_902806775.1. Lineage (NCBI taxonomy): Eukaryota > Metazoa > Chordata > Mammalia > Rodentia > Cricetidae > Microtus > Microtus agrestis. The sequence goes on along the minus strand of CADCXT010003431.1, from coordinate 15,004 downwards.
CAATATCCTGAAACCATTCTTATTCCTGTACCCATGCCAAAATCCTGTACCCATTCCATCCTCCTGTACCCATTCCAATATCCTGAAACTATTCCAATTCCTGTACCCATTCCAACGTCCTGTACCCATTCCAATTCCTGTACCCATTGCAACATCCTGAAACCATTCAATATCCTGTACCCATGCCAAAACCCTGTACCCATTCCATCCTCCTGTACCCATTCCAACATCCTGAAACAGTTCCATGTCCTGTACCCATGCCAACATCCTGGACCCATTCCACCTTCCTGTACCCATTCCAATATCCTGAAACCCTTCCATTTCCTGTACCCATGCCAACGTCCTGTACCCTTTCCAACATCCTGTACCCATTCCAACATCCTGAAACAATTCCATATCCTGTACCCATGCCAACATCCTGGACCCATTCCATCTTCCTGTACCCATTCCAATAACCTGAAACCATTCTTATTCCTGTACCCATGCCAAAATACTGTACCCATTCCATCCTCCTGTACCCATTCCAATATCCTGAAACCATTCCAATTCCTGTACCAATTCCAACGTCCTGTACCCATTCCATCTTCCTGTACCCATTCCAAAATCCTGAAACCCTTCCATATCCTGTACCCATGCCAACATCCTGTACCCACTCCATCATCCTGTACCCATTCCAACATCCTGAAACCCTTCCATATCCTGTACTCATGCCAACATCTTGTACCCATTCCATCATCCTGTACCCATTCCAACATCCTGAAACCCTTCCATTTCCTGTACCCATGCCAATGTCCTGTACCCAATCCATCTTCCTGTACCCATACCAATATCCTGAAACCATTCCATATCCTGTACCCATGCCAAAATCCTGTACCCATTCCATCATCCTGTACCCATTCCAACATCCTAAAACCCTTCGATATCCTGTACCCATGCCAACATCCTGGACCCATTCCAACTTCCTGTACCCATTACAATATCCTGAAACCCTTCCATTTCCTGTACCCATGCCAACGTCCTGTACCCATTCCATCTTCCTGTACCCATTCCAACATCCTGAAACCCTTCCATATCCTGTACCCATGCCAACATCCTGTACCCATTCCATCATCCTGTACCCATTCCAACACCCTGAAACCCTTCCATTTCCTGTACCCATGTCAACGTCCTGTACCCATTCCATCTTCCTGTACCCATTCCAACATCCTGAAACCCTTCCATATCCTGTACCCATGCCAACGTCCTGTACCCATTCCATCTTCCTGTACCCATTCCAATATCCTGAAACCCATCCATTTCCTGTACCCTTGCCAACGTCCTGTACCCATTCCATCTTCCTGTACCCATACCAATATCCTGAAACCATTCCATATCCTGTACCCATGCCAAAATCCTGTACCCATTCCATCCTCCTGTACCCATTCCAATATCCTGAAACCATTCCATTTCCTGTACCCATTCCAACGTCCTGTACCCCTTCCATCTTCCTGTTCCCATTCCAGCATCCTGAAACCATTCAATATCCTGTACCCATGCCAAAACCCTGTACCCATACCATCGTCCTGTACCCATTCCAACATCCTGAAACACTTCCATGTCCTGTACCCATGCCAACATCCTGGACCCATTCCACCTTCCAGTACCCATTCCAATATCCTGAAACCCCTCCATTTCCTGTACACATGCCAACGTCCTGTACCCATTCCAACATCCTGAAACCTTTCCATTTCCTGTACCCATGCCAATGTCCTGTACCCAATCCATCTTCCTGTACACATACCAATATCCTGAATCCATTCCATATCCTGTACCCATGACAAAATCCTGTACCCATTCCATCATCCTGTACCCATTCCAACATCCTGAAACCCTTCCATATCCTGTACCCATGCCAAAACCCTGGACCCATTCCATCTTCCTGTCCCCATTCCAATATCCTGAAACCATTCTTATTCCTGTACCCATGCCAAAATCCTGTACCCATTCCATCCTCCTGTACCCATTCCAATATCCTGAAACTATTCCAATTCCTGTACCCATTCCAACGTCCTGTACCCATTCCAACTTCCTGTACCCATTGCAATATCCTGAAACCATTCAATATCCTGTACCCATGCCAAAACCCTGTACCCATTCCATCTTCCTGTACCCATTCCAATATCCTGAAACCCTTCCATTTCCTGTACCCATGCCAACGTCCTGTACCCTTTCCAACATCCTGTACCCATTCCAACATCCTGAAACAATTCCATATCCTGTACCCATGCCAACATCCTGGACCCATTCCATCTTCCTGTACCCATTCCAATATCCTGAAACCATTCTTATTCCTGTACCCATGACAAAATCCTGTACCCATTCCATCCTCCTGTACCCATTCCAATATCCTGAAACCATTCCATTTCCTGTACCCATGCCAACGTCCTGTACCCATTCCATCTTCCTGTACCCATTCCAAAATCCTGAAACCCTTCCATATCCTGTACCCATGCCAACATACTGTACCCATTCCATCATCCTGTACCCACTCCAACATCCTGAAACCCTTCCATATCCTGTACCCATGCCAACATCTTGTACCCATTCCATCATCCTGTACCCATTCCAACATCCTGAAACCCTTCCATTTCCTGTACCCATGCCAATGTCCTGTACCCAATCCATCTTCCTGTACCCATACCAATATCCTGAAACCATTCCATATCCTGTACCCATGCCAAAATCCTGTACCCATTCCATCATCCTGTACCCATTCCAACATCCTAAAACCCTTCGATATCCTGTACCCATGCCAACATCCTGGAGGAATTCCTACTTCCTGTACCCATTCCAATATCGTGAAACCCATCCATTTCCTGTACCCATGCCAATGTCCTGTACCCAATCCATCTTCCTGTACCCATACCAATATCCTGAATCCATTCCATATCCTGTACCCACGACAAAATCCTGTACCCATTCCATCATCCTGTACCCATTCCAACATCCTGAAACACTTCCATATCCTTTACCCATGCCAAACCCTGGACCCATTCCATCTTCCTGTACCCATTCCAATATCCTTAAACCCTTCTATTTCCTGTACCCATGCCAACGTCCATTACCCATAACATCTTCCTGTACCCACTACAATATGATGAAACCATTCAAATTCCTGTACCCATGCCAACGTCCTGGACCCATTCCTTCTTCCTGTACCCATTCCAATATCCTGAACCCCTTCCATTTCCTGTACCCATGCCAAAATCCTGTACCCAATCCACCTTCCTGTACCCATTCCAATATCCTGAAACCATCCATTTATCGTATCCATGCCAAAGTCCTGTACCCATTCCAACATCCTGAAACCCTTCCATTTCCTGTACCCATTCCAACGTCCTGTACCCAATCCATCTTCCTGTACCCATACCAATATCCTGAAAACATTCCATATCCTGTACCCATGCCAAAGTCCTGTACCCATTCCATCTTCCTGTACCCATTCCAACATCCTGAAACCCTTCCATATCCTGTACCCATGCCAACATCTTGTACCCATTCCATCATCCTGTACCCATTCCAACATCCTGAAACCCTTCCATTTCCTGTACCCATGCCAATGTCCTGTACCCATACCAATATCCTGAAACCATTCCATATCCTGTACCCATGCCAAAATCCTGTACCCACTCCATCATCCTGTACCCATTCCCACATCCTAAAACCCTACCTTATCTTGTACCCATGCCAACATCCTGGACCCATTCCATCATCCTGTACCCATTCCAACATCCTGAAACCCTTCCATATCCTGTACCCATGCCAACATCTTGTACCCATTCCATCATCCTGTACCCATTCCAACATCCTGAAACCCTTCCATTTCCTGTACCCATGCCAATGTCCTGTACCCAAAACATCTTCCTGTACCCATACCAATATCCTGAAACCATTCCATATCCTGTACCCATGCCAAAATCCTGTACCCATTCCATCATCCTGTACCCATTCCAACATCCTAAAACCCTTCCATATCCTGTACCCATGCCAACATCCTGGACCAATTCCATCTTCCTGTACCCATTCCAATATTCTGAAACTCTTCCATTTCCTGTACCCATGCCTACGTCCTGTACCCATTCCATCTTCCTGTACCCATTCCAACAACCTGAAACCCTTCCATATCCTGTACCCATGCCAACATCCTGGACCCATTCCTACTTCCTGTACCCATTCCAATATCCTGAAACCCATCCTTTTCCTGTACCCATGCCAACGTCCTGTACCCATTCCATCTTCCTGTACCCATTCCAACATCCTGAAACCCTTCCATATCCTGTACCCATGCCTACATCCTGTACCCATTCCATCATCCTGTACCCATTCCAACATCCTGAAACCCTTCCATTTCCTGTACCCATGCCAACGTCCTGTACCCATTCCATCTTCCTGTACCCATTCCAACATCCTGACACACTTCCATATCCTGTACCCATGCCAACGTCCTGTACCCATTCCATCTTCCTGTACCCATTCCAACATCCTGAAACCCTTCCATATCCTGTACCCATGCCAACGTCCTGTACGCATTCAATCTTCCTGTACCCATTCCAACATCCTGAAACCCTTCCATTTCCTGTACCCATGCCAATGTCGTTTACCCAATCCATCTTCCTGTACCCATACCAATATCCTGAAAACATTCCATATCCTGTACACATGCCAAAATCCTGTACCCATTCCATCATCCTGTCCCCATTCCAACCTCCTGAAACACTTCCATATCCTGTACCCGTGCCAAAATCCTGTACCCATTCCATCCTCCTGTACCCATTCCAATATCCTGAAACCATTCCAATTCCTGTACCCATTCCAACGTCCTGTACCCCTTCCATCTTCATGTACCCATTCCAGCATCCTGAAACCATTCAATATCCTGTACCCATGCGAAAACCCTGTACCCATACCATCCTCCTGTACCCATTCCAACATCCTGAAACACTTCCATGTCCTGTACCCATGCCAACATCCTGGACCAATTCCACCTTCCTGTACCCATTCCAATATCCTGAAACCCCTCCATTTTCTGTACACATGCCAACGTCCTGTACCCTTTCCAACATCCTGAAACCATTCCATATCCTCTACCCATGCCAAAATCCTGTACCCATTCCATCCTCCTGTAACCATTCCAACATCCTGAAACCCTTCCATATCCTGTACCCATGCCAACATCCTGGACCCATTCCTACTTCCTGTACCCATTCCAATATCCTGAAACCCATCCATTTCCTGTACCCATGCCAACGTCCTGTACCCACTCCATCTTCCTGTACCTATTCGAACATCCTGAAACCCTTCCATATCCTGTACCCATGCAAACATCCTGTACCCATTCCATCATCCTGTACCCATTCCAACATCCTGAAACCTTTCCATTTCCTGTACCCATGCCAATGTCCTGTACCCAATCCATCTTCCTGTACACATACCAATATCCTGAATCCATTCCATATCCTGTACCCATGACAAAATCCTGTACCCATTCCATCATCCTGTACCCATTGCAACATCCTGAAACCCTTCCATATCCTGTACCCATGCCAAAACCCTGGACCCATTCATCTTCCTGTGCCCAAACCAATATCCTGAAACCATTCTTATTCCTGTACCCATGCCAAAATCCTGTACCCATTCCATCCTCCTGTACCCATTCCAATATCCTGAAACTATTCCAATTCCTGTACCCATTCCAACGTCCAGTACCCGTTCCAATTCCTGTACCCATTGCAACATCCTGAAACCATTCAATATCCTGTACCCATGCCAAAACCCTGTACCCATTCCATCCTCCTGTACCCATTCCAACATCCTGAAACAGTTCCATTTCCTGTACACATGCCAACATCCTGACCCCATTCCACCTTCCTATACCCATTCTAATATCCTGAAACCCCTCCATTTCCTGTACCCAAGCCAACGTCCTGTACCCATTCCAACATCCTGTACCCATTCCAACATCCTGAAACCATTCCATATCCTGTACCCATGCCAACTTCCTGGACCCATTCCATCTTCGTGTACGCATTCCAATATCCTGAAACCATTCTTATTCCTGTACCCATGACAAAATCCTGTACCCATTCCATGCTCCTGTACCCATTCCAATATCCTGAAACCATTCCAATTCCTGTACCCATGCCAACATCCTGGACCCATTCCATCTTCCTGTACACATTCCTATATCCTGAAACCATTCTTATTCCTGTAACCATGCCAACATCCTGGACCCATTCCACCTTCCTGTACCCATTCCAATATCCTGAAACCCCTCCATTTCCTGTACCCATGCCAAAGTCCTGTACCCTTTCCAACATCCTGTACCCATTCCAACATCCTGAAACCCTTCCATATCCTGTACCCATGCCAACATCCTGGAACCATTCCTACTTCCTGTACCCATTCCAATATCCTGAAACCCTTCCATTTCCTTTACCCATGCCAATATCCTGTACCCAATCCATCTTCCTGTACCCATACCAATATCCTGAAACCATTCCAAATCCTGTACCCATGACAAAATCCTGTACCCATTCCATCATCCTGTACCCATACAAATATCCTGAAACCCTTCCATATCCTGTACCCATGCCATAATCCTGGACCCACTCCATCTTCCTGTACCCATTCCAACCTCCTGAAACCCTTCCATTTCCTGTACCCATGCCAACGTCCTATACCCAATCCATCTTCCTGTACCCATTGCAATATCGTGAAACCCGTCCATTTCCTGTACCCATGCCAACGTCCAGTACCCATACTATCTTCCTGTACCCACTACAATATCCTGAAACCATTCAAATTCCTGTACCCATGCCAACGTCGTGGACCCATTCCTACTTCCTGTACCCATTCCAATATCCTGAAACCCTTCCAATTCCTGTACCCATGCCAATGTCCTGTACCCAATCCATCTTCCTGTACCCATTCCAATATCCTGAAACCCATCCATTTCCTGTACCCATGCCAATGTCCTGTACCCAATCCATCTTCCTGTACCCATACCAATATCCTGAATCCATTCCATATCCTGTACCCATGACAAAATCCTGTACCCATTCCATCATCCTGTACCCATTCCAACATCCTGAAACCCTTCCATATCCTGTATCCATGCCAAAACCCTGGACCCATTCCATCTTCCTGTACCCATTCCAATATCCTGAAACCCTTCCATTTCCTGTACCCATGCCAACGACCAGTACCCATACCATCCTCCTGTACCCACTACAATATCCTGAAACCATTCAAATTCCTGTACCCATGCCAACGTCCTGGACCCATTCCTACTTCCTGTACCCAATCCATCTTCCTGTACCCATACCAATATCCTGAAACCATTCCATATCCTGTACCCATGCCAAAATTCTGTACCCATTTCATCATCCTGTACCCATTCCAACATCCTGAACGCCTTTCATTTCCTGTACCCATGCCAATGTCCTGTACCCAATCCATCTTCCTGTACCCATACCAATATCCTGAAACCATTCCATATCCTTTACCCATGCCAAAATCCTGTACCCAGTCCATCATCCTGTACCCATTCCCACATCCTAAAACCCTTCCATATCCTGTACCCATGCCAACATCCTGGACCAATTCCTACTTCCTGTACCCATTCCAATATCGTGAAACCCTTCCATTTCCTGTACACATGCCAACGTCCAGTACCCATACCATCTTCCTGTACCCACTAGAATATCCTGAAACCATTCAAACTCCTGTACCCATGACAACGTCCTGGGCCCATTCCAACTTCCTGTACCCATTCCATCATCCTGTACCCATTCCAACATCCTGAAACCCTTCCATTTCCTGTACCCATGCCAATGTCCTGTACACAATCCATCTTCCTGTACCCATACCAATATACTGAATCCATTCCATATCCTGTACCCATGACAAAATCCTGTACACATTCCATCATCCTGTACCCACTCCAACATCCTGAAACCCCTCCATATCCTGTACCCATGCCAAAACCCTGGACCCATTCCATCTTCCTGTACCCATTCCAATATCCTTAAACCCTTCCATTTCCTGTACCCATGCCAACGTCCAGTACCCATACCATCTTCCTGTACTCACTACAATATCCTGAAACCATTAAAATTCCTGTACCCATGCCAACATCCTGTACCCAATTCCACCTTCCTGTACCCATTCCAATATCCTGAAACCCATCCATTTCCTGTACCCATGCCAACATCCTGTACCCATTCCATCTTCCTGTACCCATTCCATCATCCTGAAACCCTTCCATTTCCTGTACCCATGCCAACGTACTGTACCCAATCCATCTTCCTGTACCCATACCAATATCCTGAAACCATTCCATATCCTGTACCCATGCCAAAATCCTGTACCCATTCCATCTTCCTGTACCCATTCCAACCTCCTGAAACCCTTCCATTTCCTGTACCCATGCCAAAGTCCTGTACCCATTCCAACATCCTGAAACCCTTCCATATCCTGTACCCATGCCAACATCGTGTACCCATTCCATCATCCTGTACCCATTCCAATATCCTGAAACCCTTACATTTCCTGTACCCATGCCAATGTCCTGTACCCAATCCATCTTCTTGTACCCATACCAATATCCTGAAACCATTCTATATCCTGTACCCATGACAAAATCCTGTACCCATTCCATCATCCTGTACCCATTCCAACATCCTGAAACCCTTCCATATCCTGTACCCATGCCAAAGTCCTGTACCAATTCCATCTTCCTGTACCCATTCCAATATCCTGAAACCATTCCAATTCCTGTACGCATTCCAACATCCTGCACCCATTCCATCTTCCTTTACCCATTCCAACATCCTGAAACCATTCAATATCCTTTACCCATGCCAACATCCTGTACCCTTTCCAACATCCTGTACCCATTCCAACATCCTGAAACCATTCCATATCCTGTACCCCTGCCAAAATCCTGGACACATTCCATCTTCCTGTACCCATTCCAATATCCTGAAACCATTCCATTTCCTGTACCCATGCCAACATCCTGTACCCATTCCATCTTCCTGTACCCATTCCAACATCCTGAAACCATTCCATATCCCTGTACCCATGCCAACGTCCTGTACCCATTCCATCTTCCTGTACCCATTCCAACATCCTGAAACCCTTCCATATCCTGTACCCATGCCAACATCCTGTACCCATTCCATCTTCCTGTACCCATTCCAACATCCTGAAACCCTTCCATTTCCTGTACCCATGCCAATGTCGTTTACCCATTCCATCTTCCTGTACCCATACCAATATCCTGAAACCATTCCATATCCTGTACACATGCCAAAATCCTGTACCCATTCCATCATCCTGTACCCCATTCCAACATCCTGAAACACTTCCATATCCTGTACCCATGCCAAAAACCTGTACCCATTCCATCCTCCTGTACCCATTCCAATATCCTGAAACCATTCCATTTCCTGTACCCATTCCAACGTCCTGTACCTTTCCATCTTCATGTACCCATTCCAGCATCCTGAAACCATTCAATATCCTGTACCCATGCGAAAACCTGTACCCATACCATCCTCCCTGTACCCATTCCAACATCCTGAAACATTCCATGTCCTGTACCATGCTAAACATCCTGGACCCATTCCACCTTCCTGTACCCATTCCAATATCCTGAAACCCCTCCATTTCCTGTACACATGCCAACGTCCTGTACCTATCCCTTGCTTCCAACATCCTGAAACCATTCCATATCCTCTACCCATGCCAAAATCCTGTACCCATTCCATCCTCCTGTAACATTCCAACATCCTGAAACCCTTCCATATCCTGTACCCATGCCAACATCCTGGACCATATTCCATACTTCCTGTACCCATTCCAATATCCTGAAACCCATCCATTTCCTGTACCCATGCCAACGTCCTGTACCCACTCCATCTTCCTGTACCTTATTCGAACATCCTGAAACCCTTCCATATCCTGTACCCATGCAAACATCCTGTACCCATTCCATCATCCTGTACCCATTCCAACATCCTGAAACCTTTCCATTTCCTGTACCCATGCCAATGTCTCCTGTACCCAATCCATCTTCCTGTACCCATACCAATATCCTGAACCTATTCCATATCCTGTACCCATGACAAAATCCTGTACCCATTCCATCATCCTGTACCCATTGCAAACATCCTGAAACCCTTCCATATCCTGTACCCATGCCAAAACCCTGGACCCATTCATCTTCCTGTGCCCAAATTCCAATATCCTGAAACCATTCTTATTCCTGTACCCATGCCAAAATCCTGTACCCATTCCATCCTCCTGTACCCATTCCAATATCCTGAAACTATTCCAATTCCTGTACCCATTCCAACGTCCTGTACCCATTCCAATTCCTGTACCCATTGCAACATCCTGAAACTCATTCAATATCCCTGTACCCATGCCAAAACCCTGTACCCATTCCATCCCTCCTGTACCCATTCCAACATCCTGAAACAGTTCCATTTCCTGTACCCATGCCAACATCCTGGACCCATTCCACCTTCCTATACCCATTCCAATATCCTGAAACCCTTCCATTTCCTGTACCCATGCCAACGTCCTGTACCCATTCCAACATCCTGTACCCATTCCAACATCCTGAAACCATTCCATATCCTGTACCCATGCCAACTTCCTGGACCCATTCCATCTTCGTGTACGCATTCCAATATCCTGAAACCATTCTTATTCCTGTACCCATGACAAAATCCTGTACCCATTCCATGCTCCTGTACCCATTCCAATATCCTGAAACCATTCCAATTCCTGTACCCATGCCAACATCCTGGACCCATTCCATCTTCCTGTACCCATTCCAATATCCTGAAACCATTCTTATTCCTGTACCCATGCCAACATCCTGGACCCATTCCACCTTCCTGTACCCATTCCAATATCCTGAAACCATTCCATTCCTGTACCCATGCCAACATCCTGTACCCATTCCACCTTCCTGTACCCATTCCAATATCCTGAAACCCTTCCATTTCCTGTACCCATGCCAACATCCTGTACCCATTCCATCATCCTGTACCCATTCCAACATCCTGAAACCCTTCCATATCCTGTACCCATGCCAACATCCTGGACCCATTCCATCTTCCTGTACCCATTCCAATATCCTGAAACCCTTCCATTTCCTGTACCCATGCCAATATCCTGTACCCAATCCATCTTCCTGTACCCATACCAATATCCTGAAACCATTCCATATCCTGTACCCATGACAAAATCCTGTACCCATTCCATCATCCTGTACCCATACCAATATCCTGAAACCCTTCCATATCCTGTACCCATGCCAAAATCCTGGACCCACTCCATCTTCCTGTACCCATTCCAACATCCTGAAACCCTTCCATTTCCTGTACCCATGCCAACGTCCTGTACCCAATCCATCTTCCTGTACCCATTGCAATATCCTGAAACCCGTCCATTTCCTGTACCCATGCCAACGTCCTGTACCCATACCATCTTCCTGTACCCACTACAATATCCTGAAACCATTCCAATTCCTGTACCCATGCCAACATCCTGGACCCATTCCTACTTCCTGTACCCATTCCATTATCCTGAAACCCTTCCATTTCCTGTACCCATGCCAATGTCCTGTACCCAATCCATCTTCCTGTACCCATTCCAATATCCTGAAACCCATCCATTTCCTGTACCCATGCCAACGTCCTGTACCCAATCCATCTTCCTGTACCCATACCAATATCCTGAATCCATTCCATATCCTGTACCCATGCTAAAAATCCTGTACCCATTCCATCATTCTGTACCCATTCCAACATCCTGAAACCCTTCCATATCCTGTATCCATGCCAAAACCTGGACCCATTCCATCTTCCTGTACCCATTCCAATATCCTGAAACCCTTCCATTTCCTGTACCCATGCCAACGACCAGTACCCATACCATCCTCCTGTACCCACTACAATATCCTGAAACCATTCAAATTCCTGTACCCATGCCAACGTCCTGGACCCATTCCATCTTCCTGTACCTAATCCATCTTTCCCATATCCCATACCAATATCCTGAAACCATTCCATATCCTGTACCCATGCCAAAATCCTGTACCCATTTCATCATCCTGTACCCATTCCAACATCCTGAAACCCTTCCATTTCCTGTACCCCATGCCAATGTCCTGTACCCAATCCATCTTCCTGTACCCATTCCAATATCCTGAAACCATTCCATATCGTTTACCCATGCCAAAATACTGTACCCAGTCCATCATCCTGTACCCATTCCAACATCCTGAAAACCTTCCATATCCTGTACCCATGCCAACATCCTGTACCCATTCCATCTTCCTGTACCCATTCCAATATCCTGAAACCCTTCCATTTCCTGTACCCATGCCAACGTCCTGTACCCATTCCATCTTCCTTTACCCACTAGAATATCCTGAAACCATTCCAAATCCTGTACCCATGCCAACATCCTGGACCCATTCCATCTTCCTGTACCCATTCCAACATCCTGAAACCCTTCCATTTCCTGTACCCATGCCAATGTCCTGTACCCATTCCATCTTCCTGTACCCATTCCAATATCCTGAATCCATTCCATATCCTGTACCCATGACAAAATCCTGTACCCATTCCATCATCCTGTACCCATTCCAACATCCTGAAACCCTTCCATATCCTGTACCCATGCCAAAACCCTGGACCCATTCCATCTTCCTGTACCCATTCCAATATCCTGAAACCCTTCCATTTCCTGTACCCATGCCAACGTCCTGTACCCAATCCATCTTCCTGTACCCATTCCAATATCCTGAAACCATTCCATATCCTGTACCCATGCCAACATCCTGTACCCATTCCATCTTCCTGTACCCATTCCAATATCCTGAAACCCTTCCATTTCCTGTACCCATGCCAAAATCCTGTACCCATTCCATCATCCTGAAACCCTTCCATTCCTGTACCATGTCCATGCATCCTGTACCATTCCATCTATCCTGTACCCATTCCAATATCCTGAAACCATTCCATTTCCTGTACCCATGCCAATATCCTGTACCCAATCCATCTTCCTGTACCCATTCCAATATCCTGAAACCCTTCCATATCCTGTACCCATGCCAAAATCCTGTACCCATTCCATCTTCCTGTACCCATTCCAACATCCTGAAACCCTTCCATATCCTGTACCCATGCCAAAATCCTGTACCCATTCCATCTTCCTGTACCCATTCCAATATCCTGAAACCCTTCCATTTCCTGTACCCATGCCAACATCCTGTACCCAATCCATCTTCCTGTACCCATTCCAATATCCTGAAACCATTCCATATCCTGTACCCATGCCAACATCCTGTACCCATTCCATCATCCTGTACCCATTCCAACATCCTGAAACCTTCCATATCCTGTACCCATGCCAAAATCCTGTACCCATTCCATCTTCCTGTACCCATTCCAATATCCTGAAACCATTCTCATTCCTGTACCCATGCCAACATCCTGTACCCATTCCATCTTCCTGTACCCATTCCAATATCCTGAAACCATTCCATATCCTGTACCCATGCCAACATCCTGTACCCATTCCATCTTCCTGTACCCATTCCAATATCCTGAAACCATTCCATATTCCTGTACCCATGCCAACATCCTGGACCCATTCCATCTTCCTGTACCCATTCCAATATCCTGAAACCATTCCATTCCTGTACCCATGCCAAAATCCTGTACCCATTCCATCTTCTGTACCCATTCCAATATCCTGAAACCATTCCATATCCTGTACCCATGCCAAGATCCTGGACCCATTCCATCTTCCTGTACCCATTCAAATATCCTGAAACCATTCAATTTCCTGTACCCATGCCAACGTCCTGTACCCATTCCATCTTCCTGTACCATTCCAATATCCTGAGATCATTCGAAATCCTGTGCCAATGCCAAAATCCTGTACCCATTCCATCTTCCTGTACCCATTCCAACATCCTGAAATCCCTTCTATATCCTGTACCCATGTCAAAGTCCTGTACCCATTCCATCTTCCTGTACCCATTCCAATATCCTGAAACTCTTCCATTTCTTGTACCCATGCCAAGCTCCTGTACCCATTCCATCTTCCTGTACCCATTCCAATATCCTGAAACTCATTCTATATCCTGTACCTATGCCAACATCCTTACCACCCATTCCATCTTCCTGTACCATTCCAATATCTGAAATCATTCCATATCCTGTACCCATGCCAAATCCTGACAATTCCATCTTCCTGTACTCATTCCAACATCCTGAAACCCTTCATTTCTGTACTCCATGCCAACATCCTGTACTCCATCTCCATCTTCCTGTACCTATTCCAACATCCTTGAAACTTCTTCCATATTCCTGTACCTCATGCCAACGTCCTGTACCCATTCTATCTTCCTGTACCCATTCCAATATCCTGAAATTCATCTTATATCCTGTACTCCATGCTAAAATCCTGGTAACCCATTCCATCTTCCTGTACTTCATTCTAATATCCTGAAACTAATCCATTTCAGTACTTTAAGTCATAAAATCCTTGTACCTATTCCATCTTCCTGTACCTATTCTAACCCTATCCTGAAACAATTCTACATCCTGTACCTGTGCCAAAAATCCTGTACCCATTCCATCTTCCTTGTACCCATTCCAACCTCCTGAAACAATTCCATATCCTTGTAATACAATTCTAATTCCTGTGCTTATTCCATCTTCACTGTACTCTATTCCAATATCTGAAAACTACACAATTAAATCCTTTCTTATACCTTCAAGTATCCTGAATCTTCAGGACAAACTCCTGTACCCATAAACTTCATCTTCCTGTACTCTATTCTAATATCTCTGAAATACTTCTATGTCCTGTACCATGCTAACATCCTGGACCTATTCCACCTTCCTGTACCCATTCTAATATCCTGAAACTT
>CADCXT010003428.1:0-79874 GCA_902806775.1 Microtus agrestis | reverse complement strand
AGCTTGAATTGAGTGCGTCAGTGATAGAATTATTCTCTCTAGCACAATTATGGGGGTGGGGTTCCCTGCAGGCTTCCCAGGGTGATGGTTCCTGTAATGATCGCCAGGGGAAACGGCTCCCACGAGATGCCCTTTTTCTCTTATATATAAAGGCAGGTGTTTTTTGAGAGCACCAGTCAGAGGTCAAACTATGGTGTCAGATCTAAAGGAAAAGGGACTGAGATACGCGGAGAGATTCTCCACTTCGAGTGGTGAAGCAATTTACCTCCTGGGGGAACAGAGGGGTGCCAGATGACTCTTAGGTCGAGTGGGGACCAGGCCTTTTTACTTCGCCCCCGACCCGTCCCAGGGTTCCCAGGGCCTTTTCTTAGGTAGGGGATTATCCTCAAGGCAGCCGCCCTGCCCTGGAGCTCCTCAAACAAAAGGCATCTAGCAGGATTAAAGTGAACAGATCACAGGGCACCCTGTCTTAGGCCATGTGGAGAGCGCCCCCACACGTATACCATGCCATGTTGAGCCGGTTTCTACAACCTCTGTATGGTGTGTTATTCAGGCGAGGATCCACACTAACTTCTTTCTGTGGGCCCCCTGCGCCTATCATTAATGGGAAAAGACTGTGAGGAACTCCTCAAACAAAAGATATAATGATATAATTTTACACCAACAACTCCATCTCCAGACAAGAAGAAAGGGCTTTTCCCCCAACCCAGTATTCACCTTTTTTAGTCTGGCCTATGGTATGTCCTCCTTCCTAAGTGCTCACTGCACATAAAGTTACGTGTGCTGCCTGCCAAAAGTTAGAAGTGTGTTGGATCAAATTAAAAATTTTAATATATGCATTAAACCCAAACATTTCCAGCATGTTTCAAACTTTTCCCAACATCTATAAGCAGTTACAGATATCATTAGGATCAATTTCAGTAGGAGTACAATGACATACATTGTTGTTATCAAATACCACCAGTGTCCAGTCTCTGAGCAAATATGACAGGAACTCCCCAATCTTCCTTTCTTATGAAGAGAGAGGTTAATATTTTAATTAAAATGAGTTCTGTGTCCTAAAGTTTAAAGCAGTTGGATGTTTAGTCACCATCTCAGCTCCAAAGCAGACCAGAGTTCAAGCTGCAGAAGCATTTAGCATTTGTGCTCCAGAACAGGTGGGGAACCTGGGTGAGGCGAGCTGGATTCAGCTACATGAAGCACATCCAGGCACTCCTATATAAGCCGGGTCGCCTGGACTCTTGAGGCAGGATGTCTCCCTGCAGAGTGGTGTAGCTGATTTTGTCAGCAGGCACTCCTTTCCTTGGGGGTAGGAAGACCGGACCAAGGACCTCTCCTCAATCACCTCTGGAAGTCTGGAACTCCTCTGTGTCCAGCCCTCGATATCACATCCAGATTTTATTTTCTTTCTGTGAAATAAAGCACAAACACACATCCTCGACCCTGAATATATATACAGGTCTGGTGTTTTTCATGATGCATTGCAAGGGCTTTTCACCTTGTCTTGAAAAGGTCAGCTTGGTGTCATCAAGCCAGATCCGTTTGCATCAGTATCTGCTGGCATCTTTCATGAGTTGCTTTGAAGGAGCCTTGTTATTCTCCATAATTTTTATTATTATTAGACATATATGCAGTTCCTCCATTTGAAGAGCCATTTAGAATAAAATCCTTTAAGGAATTTTTTGCTATAACATAAGTAAAATACAGGTGCATAAATTGTAGCAATGATCTGGGAAAAGACCATTGTTTTTGGCCTTTGAATTTAGCAAATGAAATTGTCCAGGTATCAATTTTAATATTATCAATGAATCTACTGTTTAGTATAAGAAAAATTGATCATAGTCAATATGTTGTTAAACCATTTTCCAGAATCTATCCTGTCCTTTTATATCAGACAGGCTACTGGTTTAAATTAAGAGTTTAATATCTTAACTAGCAAAACTGAGAAGGTTTAGACATAAACAGCATTTTTTAGAAAACTGTTGTAGAATAAGTTTTCCATTTATTATACACGCTTGCCATAGCTGAATTATAATTAATATACTGTATTTGTTGATTATTGTATACTTTATCTGTTGATTTATACTTTACCTGCTTGAGTACCCTGTTAGGCAGCTATTATAAGCTCTCTATTGGAAACTGTTTTTGTAAGAATTTTACCTAGCAGATCAAGGTCTCCCATAAGAATAATATAACTAGAGCTTTAACCATTGGACATCCAGCCAAAAGTTTGTAAGCTATCCTCCTTTTTTATTGAAAAAAAAGAAATTTCTGCCTCCTCCCCGCCTCCCATTTCCCTCGCCCTCCTCCCCCTTCTCCCCCCTCCCCCCTCTTCCCCCCTCCCTCTCCAGCCTGAAGAGCAGTCAGGGTTCCCTGCCCTGTTGAAAGTCCAAAGTCCTCCCCCTTTCTTCCTGGTCTAGGAAGGTGAACATCCAACTGGGCAGGCTCCCACAAAGCCAGAACATGAAGTAGGATTAAAACCCGGTGCCATTGTTCTTGACTTCTCAGCAGCCCTCATTGTCTGCCAAATTCAGAGAGTCCGGTTTTTTCCCATGCTTTTTCCATCACAGTCCAGCTGGCCTTGGTGAGCTCCCAATGAATCAGCCCCACTATCTTCGTGGGTGGGTGCACCCCTTGTGGTCCTGACTTCTTTGCTCATATTCTCCTTTCTTCTGCTCCTCACTGGAACATTGAGAGCTCAGTCCGGTGCTCCAGCATGGGACCCTGTCTCTATCTCCATCCATCGCCAGATGAAGGTTCTATGGTGATATGCAAGATATTCATCAGTATGGCTATAGGATAGGGTCATTTCAGGTTCCCTATCCTCAGCTGCCCCAGGAACAAACTGGGGACATCGCCTTGGGCACCTGGGGGCCCCTCTAGGTCCAAGTCTCTTGCCAACCCTAAGATGGCTCCCTTAATTAAGATGTGTGCTTCCCTGCTCCCCTAACAAACCTTCCTTTATCCCAATCATCCCATTGCCCCAAGTTCCCCCCAACCTCCCCTTCTCACATTTCTCTCCCCTTCTCCCTTTACACCCCTCCCACCACACCCCCAAGATCCCAATTTTTTGCCCGGCAATCTTGTCTACTTCCCATAACCAGGAGAAAAGCTATATGTTTTTCTTTGGGTTCACCTTCTTATTTTGTTTCTTTAGGATATCAAATTATAGACTCACTGACCTTTATTTATCTCTAGAAACCAATTATGAGTGAGTACATCCCATGTTCATCTTTTTGGGTCTGGGTGTACCTCACTCAGGATAGTGTTTTCTATTTCCATCCATTTGCATGCAAAATTCGCGAAGGCATTGTTTTTTACCGCTGAGTAGTATTCTAATGTGTATATATTCCACACTTTCTTCATCCATTCTTCCATTGAAGGGCATCTAGGTTGTTTCCAGGTTCTGGCTATTACAAATAATGCTGCTATGAACATAGTTGAACAAATGTCCTTGTCATATGATCGGGCATATTGTGGGTATATTCCCAAGAGTGGCATTGCTGGGTCCATGGGTAGGTTGATCCCGAATTTCCTGAGAAACCGCCACACTGCTTTCCAAAGTGGTTGCACAAGTTTGCATTCCCACCAGCAATGGATGAGGGTACCCCTTTCTCCACAGCCTCTCCAGCAAAGGCTATCATTGGTGTTTTTGATATTAGCCATTCTGACAGGTGTAAGATGATATCTCAATGTTGTTTTGATTTGCATTTCCCTGATCGCTAAGGAGGCTGAGCATGACCTTAGGTGTCTTTTGGCCATTTGAACTTCTTCTGTTGAGAATTCTCTCTTCAGATCAGTGCCCCATTTTTTAAATGGGTTAATTAGCATTTTAAAGTCTAGTTTCGTGGGTTCTTTATATATTTTGGATATCAGACCTTTGTCTGTTGCGGGGTTGGTGAAGATCTTCTCCCAGTCAGTGGGTTGCCTTTTTGTCTTAGTGACAGTGTCCTTTGCTTTACAGAAGCTTCTCAGTTTCAGTAGGTCCCATTTATTCAATGTTGCCCTTAATGGCTGTGCTGCTGGGGTTATACCTAGGAAGCGATCGCCTGTGCCCATCTGTTGTAGGGTTCTTCCCACTTTCTCTTCTATCAGGTTCAGTGTGTTCAGATTGATATTGAGGTCTCTGATCCATTTGGACTTGAGTTTTGTGCATGGTGATAGATATGGGTCTATTTTCATTCTTCTACAGGTTGACATCCAGTTGTGCCAGCACCATTTGTTGAAGATGCCCTCTTTCTTCCATTGTATACTTTTAGCACCTTTATCGAAAATGAGGTGTTCATAGGTTTGTGGGTTAAAATCTGGGTCTTCTATTCGATTCCATTGGTCGACTTCTCTGTTTTTTTGCCAGTACCACACTGTTTTCAATACTGTAGCTCTGTAAAAGAGTTTGAAGTCAGGGATGGTGATGCCTCCAGAAGATCCTTTATTGTATAGGATTGTTTTGGCTATTCTGGGTTTTTTGTTTTTCCATATAAAGTTGATTATTGTCCTCTCAAGATCTGTGAAAAATTTTGATGGTACCTTGATGGGAATTGCATTGAATCTATAAATTGCCTTTGGTAGAATTGCCATTTTTACTATGTTTATCTTCCCAATCCAGGAGGAAGGGAGATCTTTCCATTTTCTGTTATTCTCTTCAATTTCTTTCTTCAGTGCTTTAAAGTTATTGTCAAATAGATCTTTCATTTCCTTGGTTAGAGTTACCCCAAGATATTTTATGCTGTTTGTGGCTATTGTGAAAGGTGAAGCTTCTCTGATTTCCCTCTCTGCTTCCATATCCTTTGTGTATAAGAGGGTGACTGATTTTTTGGAGTTGATCTTGTATCCTTCCACATTACTAAAGGTGTTTATCAGCTGTAGAAGTTCTTTGGTGGAGTTTTGGGGTCTCTTATGTACACTATCATATCATCTGCAAATAACGAAAGTTTAACTTCTTCCTTTCCAATTCGAATTCCCTTGATCCCCTTATGTTGTCTTATTGCTATTGCTAGAACTTCAAGCACTATATTGAAGAGGCATGGCGAGAGTGGACAGCCTTGTCGTGTTCCTGAGTTTAGTGGGATGGCTTTGAGTTTCTCTCCGTATAATTTGATGTTAGCTGTCGGCTTGCTGTATATAGCTTTTATTATATTTAGGTATGACCCTTGTATCCCTAATCTCTCCAAGACTTTTATCATAAAGGGATGTTGAATTTTTTCAAATGCTTTTTCAGCATCTAATGAAATGATCATATGTTTTTTTTCTTTCAGCTTATTTATATAATGGATTACATTGATAGATTTTCGTATGTTGAACCAGCCCTGCATTTCTGTGATGAAGCCTACTTGATCATAATGGATAATTCTTCTAATGTGTTCTTGGATTCGGTTTGCCAGTATTTTGTTTAGGATTTTTGCGTCGATGTTCATGAGTGAGATTGGCCTGTAATTCTCTTTCCTGGTAGAGTCTTTGTGTGGTTTTGGTATCAGAGTAACTGTAGTTTCATAAAAGGAATTTGGTAATGACTCTTCTGTTTCTATATTGTGAAATACCTTAAGGAGTATAGGTATTAGGTCTTCTTGGAAGTTCTGATAGAATTCCGCATTGAAACCATCTGGTCCTGGGCTCTTTTTGGTAGGGAGGGTTTTTTATAACAGCTTCTAATTCTTCGCGACTAACAGGTCTATTTAGATTGTCCACCTGGTCCTGGTTTAACTTTGGTATATGGTATTTATCTAAAAAACTGTCCATTTCTTTTACATTTTCCAGTTTTGTGGCATACAGGCTTTTGTTGTAAGATCTAATGTTTCTCTGAATTTCCTCTGTTTCTGTGGTTATGTCCCCCTTTTCATTTCTGATCTTATTAATTTGCATAATCTCTCTCTGCCGTTTGATTAGTTTGGATAGGGGTTTATCAATCTTGTTGATTTTCTCCAGGAACCAGCTTTTTGTTTCATTGATTCTTTGGAATGTTCTCTGTGTTTCGATTTTGTTGATTTCAGCCCACAGTTTGATTATTTCCAGTCTTCTACTCCTCCTAGGTGAGTCTGCTTCTTTTTTTTCTAGAGCTTTCAGGTGGGCTGTTAAGTCTTCAATGTGTGCTTTCTCTGTTTTCTTTAAGTGGGCACTTAGTGCTATGAACTTTCCTCTCAGGACTGCTTTCATAGTGTTCCATAAGTTTGAGTATGTTGTTTCTTTATTTTCATTGAATTCAAGGAAGACTTTAATTTCTTTCTTTATTTCTTCCTTAATCCAGGTATGGTTCAGTAGTTGACTGTCCAGTTTCCATGAGTTTGTAGGCTTTCTATGGGTAGCATTGTTGTTGAATTCTAACTTTAATCCATGGTGATCTGATAAGACACAGGTGGTTACTAATATTTTTTTGTAACTGTGGAAGTTTGCTTTGTTACCGAGTATGTGGTCAATTTTCGAGAAGGTTCCATGAGCTGCAGAGAAAAAGGTATATTCTTTCCTATTTGGGTGGAATATTCTATATATGTCAGTTAAGTCCAATTGATTCATTACCTCCAGTAATTCTCTAATTTCTCTGTTAGGTTTCTGTCTGATTGACCTGTCCATTGGTGAGAGAGGAGTGTTGAAGTCTCCTACTATTCGTCTGTGCAGTTTGATGGCTTCCTTGAGTTTTAGTAATGTTTCTTTTACGTACGTGGGTGCTTTTATATTAGGGGCATAGATATTCAGGATTGAGACTTCCTCCTGATGAATTGTTCCTGTTATGAGTATAAAATGTCCCTCTGCATCTCTTCTGATTGATTTAAGTTTGAAGTCAAATTTGTTAGAAATTAGTATGGCCACACCTGCTTGTTTCTTAGGTCCATTTGCTTGATAAGCCTTTTCCCAGCCCTTTACTCTGAGTAGGTGCCTGTCTTTGTGTTTGAGGTGTGTTTCTTGTAAACAGCAGAATGTTTGATCCTGTTTTTGTATCCAATCTCTTAGCCTGTGCCTTTTTATAGGTGAGTTGAGCCCATTGACATTAAGTGATATTAATGACCAGGGGTTGTTAACTCCAGTCACTTTTTTAGTAGTAGAGTTCAGTGTGCATTTAATTTTTTTTTTTTTTACCTAACCAACCCCCCCAGTCGATACCCTTCTTTGAGTTGCGCTGGTGAAGGGTCTCTAGATGTCTGAGTTGTTGTGATCATTGTTGGACTCTTTGGTTAGTGATTTTCCTTCTATTACTTTCTGTAAGGCTGGATTTGTGGCTACGTATTGTTTAAATTTGTTTTTATCCTGGAAAATTTTTGTTTTCTCCATTTATAGTGAATGAAAGCTTGGCTGGGTATAGTAGTCTGGGCTTGCATCCATGGTCTCTTAGTTTTTGAAGTACATCTATCCAGGACCTTCTGGCTTTCATGGTTTCCATAGAGAAGTCAGGTGTAAGTCTGATAGGTTTACCTTTGTAAGTAACTTGGCCTTTTTCCTTTGCGGCTCTTAATATTCTTTCTTTATTCTGTATGCTTTGTGTTTTGATTATTATATGGCGAGGGCATGTTTTTTTTTTTTTGATCCAGCCTATTTGGTGTTCTGTATGCTTCTTGAACCTTCATAGGTACATCTTTCTTTAGGTTGGGAAAGTTTTCTTCTATAATTTTATTAAATATATTTTCTGGACCATTGAGTTTCACTTCTTCTCCTTCTTCTACTCCAATTATTCTTAGGTTTGGTCTTTTTATTGTGTCCCATATTTCCTGAATGTTTTGTGATGAGAATTTGTTGGTTTTGCTGTTTTCTTTGATCAGTGTGTTTATTTTCTCTATGGTATCTTCAGTGTCTGATATTCTTTCTTTTATCTCTTGTATTCTGTTGGTAGTACTTGTCTCTGTAGTTCCTGTTCGTTTCCCCAGATTTTCAATCTCCAACCTTCCCTCGGTTTGTGTTTTCTTCATTACTTCAATTTCATTCTTCAGGTCTTGAACCGCTTCCCTTACCTGTTTGATTGCTTTTTCTTGTTTCTCTTGGTTTTCTTGGGTATCTTTGAGCGATTTATTCATTTCCTCTACCTTTTTGTTTGTCATCTCTAATTGTTTATGGCAGTTTTTCACCTCCTGTTTAAGGTCGTCTATTATTTTCATATAATTCACTTTTGAGTCGATTTCTTCTAATTCTTCTGGAGTAGGGTGTACAGTTCTTCTTATTTCGGGATCCCTGGATTCTGGTGATGTCATGTTGCCTTTCAGGTTGTTGGAGGAAGTCTTGCATTGGCGCCTTCCCATCTCCTCTTTCAAATGGAGCCAGGAGAGGCCTGGTGTCTTGGTCCAGTCTTTGGTGTGACTGAGTCTCTGGGTGTATCTCTTCAGTGTAGAAGCAGGGACCGTCCCGTCGAGCTGGAACTCCTCAGCACCCAAACATGGATGACTGTCCAGATGGAACTCCTCAGCACCCCAATGATGTCTCTCCTGGTGCCCGGATCGGATCTCCTTGCTGCTTGGGTCTCTCGTAAATAAAGGGCCTGCCTTGCTTGCTGCAGGCAGTCTATTGAGACAAAGGAGCTACCACGATCCCAGATGCCCTCCCGATTCAGATTCCGTCCCAGCGACCCATCAGGCTGAGCTGGGAGATGTTATGTGGTCACAGAGGGAAGGGAGTCAGATGGAGGGGGGGAGGGTTGTGGATGCAAGCTGGGTGGGATAGGAAGAGAGAGGAGATATCGGGCAGTATAGCCCCTGCAGGATGACCAGGAAGTGTAGGAGGGATGGGGAACATCTGAGTTCCCTGTCCCAGGCTGCTGCCGAGGTCAGAAACTCACTCAAGACAGTGATGTCTCTCCTGGTGCCCGGATCGGGTCTCCTTGCTGCTTGGGTGGCTAGTAAACAAAGGCCAGTACCCCATTTTTAATTGGATTAATTAATATTTTAATGTTTAGTTTCTTGAGTCCTTTATATATTTTGGAAATTAGACCAGCCAGTCGAGCAGGCACACACATACCCCTCCAGATGGATCTCCTGAGTACAGGAGCAGGGCGTCTTTATATTTAAAATATTATACCACTGTCACAGTTATCAAAGTCCAGAACATTTCCCACATCATAAATAGAAAATGAAGAACAAACATAACTCTTCATCTTTCAGCAGTCACTCCTGTATTTCGATTTCTAGATACTATAGTAACCACTAATATGCTTCAGAGGGTCTGTCTTCTTATTCGAGACAGTCTCATGTATCACAGGCTGATCTTGAACTCACTTTACCAGGGGAACATCACCAATCTCAAAGCTGGGGTAATTGGGATTCATACATTTATAACTGCAGGGCAGGACAGGGTCATCTGACTGAATTGTGCCATTTACAAATAACTTGTCACTGTCCAGTGCCCAGTTTAAGGGACAAAAGGATGAGAATTAAACCTAAAAGATTGCGCCCTATTCTCCTCTGCCTGACTCAACTCTGCTCTTGGCCTTTGCCCTTTCCTCGGGGATGGCGGTCCCCTTGGGGGACTCCCAGGATCCCGGTCCAGACAGCAACAAGGGAAACAAGGCCTCTGTGAAGTGGACTTCGAAATGGGATTCCCTCAGCCACAAAGTACTACTGATTGAATGTCGGCAGGCCCCATCTTGCCTGGTCCTCCTGGGCACCAGGTTCTCACCTGTGTGGTACAAGATGTCTGGTAGATCAATGGCTGAGTGCCCTACTAGAGAGTGGATCTCACTGGTGTGGCCTAGCAGAGCCCTGAGTTTATAAGCTCCACAGGACGCCCCGCCCCTTGCCCCGCCCATCCCTCTGTGACTTCAGTCCCCTGTGTTATGCAAGGCCTCTCTGATTGGTCAGCAGCCCTGGCTCTCTGTGTCCTCTCCCAAGCTTATAATTTTGTGGGTGTCAGAGTTTGATCAATTTTAAGACCTCTGTGCTTATAAATGTAGGTATTTAGATTGTGTTTGATAGTAGGGACAAAGACTTTATGACAGTATCCACCTCCTTGTATAACAGTTGGAAATCATTAACATATAAAAAGACAAATATTTTAGCCAGACAGAGTGCTACAGTCTTTTATTCCCAGCACACAGAGGCAGAGGCAGGTGAATCTCTGTGAGAAGTCAGCCTGGTCTACATAGTGACTTCCAGGACAGCCAGATCTACATAGTGAGATCCCTTCATAAAAAAAAACAAATATTTTCTACTGTATGGGAATTGAGAGGAGAGAGGAGTCACTGGGCTAGTAATATTTTCTCACAACATTTATTCAATCAAATTTACTATTAACAAATTTAGTTTTTACTAGCTTAATTCAGGGAGGACTGCCACAGGGATGATCAAAACATTTTAATAATACCATTTTATTAAACATACATCATACTTGGCTCTACTAAATCTTGTTTTACAAAAATTAACTCAAAGGAATCCCTTTCTTATTTCTTAGCTAGGCTATCTTCCAGAAAATTATGTTTGGAATTTTATTCCAGGGCATAGCATGACTAGTCACTTGAATGAAGACAAAGATATCCTGTCTTGAACAACCAAAATATATAAATAAATAAATAAATATAAATTTTAACAAAAATAAAGAACTAGGATGGACTTGTGCTTAATTGGACACTGATCAAAGTTAATTTAAACCAGATGCTCCACGGTTTACTATATTCTGTTTTATTATTTCTTAATATGTAAGGAACAGGATTGGGTATATTTTATTGATTTTTTGGAGCATAGATTAGTTTTACTCTTACCCCCATATTTCAGGCTTCGCAAACCTTGTTATAATAGCAACTTAAGAAACATAAGGCTTGGGCCTGAAGAATATGCTTAGCTGTTAATTGCTCATCTTCTCTTGTAGAGGACACAAATTTGATTCTCAACAACCAAAACTCACAGATTACAATCACTTCTAACTCTAGCTGCAAGTATCTGATACCAATTTCTGGACTTTGGTAGGACTTACACTCATACATACACACACACACAGAGAGAGAGAGAGAGAGAGAAGAGAGAGAGAGAGAGAGAGAGAGAGAGAGAGAGAGAGAGAGAGAGAGAGAGAGAGAGAGAGAGAGAGAATTACAAATAGAACTAAACCTTAAAAAATGAAATAACCTGTTTTATTATTGAGTTGAGGAGAGGGTTCCTTGGCCAAATGGCTTGTTGCCTAAGAATGAGGACCTAAATTTTAATACCAAGCTCCCAATTAAGAATCAGATCTGGTATATGTCGATAACCACAGTGTTGCAGGAGACAGAGGCAGGTGAATCCCAATGTATCACTGTTCAGAGAATCTAATAAACAGTTCTCATCAACAATAGAAATTAGTTTCAGCAAACCAAAGCAGTATAAATCAAATGAGGCAGTTTTGTGGTAACATTCTTGAGTTATGGCATGAGGACACACAGAGTAAAGGCAGAGGATTGTAATTTTGAGACTAGTCTGAACTTCATGATACTGTCTTAAAAACGAAAACAAACAAACAAAACCCAGCCAGGCATAGTGGTTTATAATAATCCCAATACATAGGAAATAGGTAAGTGGATTTGGGGAAATTAGAGGCCAGCTTCTATGTGATGAGTTTCAGTATCACCTAAGTGACATAGTGAAATACTGGCTCAATTTTTTTTTAACTGGAGTGGTGGTGGCGCCACATGCCTTTAATCCCAGCACTTGGGAGGCAGAGGTAGTCGGATCTCTGTGAGTTTGAGGCCAGCCTGGCCCACAGAGCAAGTTTCAGGACAGGCTCTAAAGCTACACAGAGAAACCCTAAGGAAAAAAAAGACTTTAAAGAACAGCAAAATAATAGTCTCCAGGCAAAAACTCAGTCTCCATCTCCTTCTTTATGCCTGTAAACTAGTGTGTATATGTGTGTGTGTCTGTGTATACACGTGTATGTGTGTGTTCTGTGCATACACGTCTGTGTGTTCTGTGCATACATGTGTGTGTGTCCTGTGCATACACATATGTGTGTTCTAGGCATACATGTGTGCATACATTTAGTGGACCCTCCATGCACAGAGACCGGAATAGGAGGCTGGGTGCTCTGATCTATCACTCTACACCTGATTCAGCTGAGACAGCATCTTTGTCTGAACCTGGAGCTAGGCTGGCCATCTGCAGGCCCTAGAGATTTTGGGGTCTCCATTCTCTTCAGATTCAACAGTCCAGGTGTTACAGTTTCCTGCATAGCCACAATCAACTTTTTACAAGGATTCTAGGATCTAACCTCAAACTTCTGTGTTTGAATGGCAAGGACACTTAACCAACGAGTACTCTCTCCAGCTCTCAGTTAAGAAATTTGTTTTATAATTTTTTTGTTTTTTTTCAATTTAATTTTCCATTCAAAAACTTACACTTCCTCCCCTCCACACATTTCCCACATGCTCCCCCTCACTTTCCTCCCTCCCCTCCCTCCTTAAGAGAGGGCAGGTTACCCTGCACTGTGGGAAGTCCAAGGCCCTCCCCCTTCCATCCAGGCCTAGGAAAATGTGCATCCAAATACCCTGGGGTACAAAAAGCCAACACATGCAGTAGAAACAGGCCCCAGTGCTATTTCTCAGTCAGCCTTCATTGTCAGCCATATTCAGAAAGTCTGATTTGATCACACACTCATTCAGGTCTGGTCCATCTGGCTTTGGTGAGCTCCCATTTTATCAGGCACACTGTCTCAGTGGCTGGACCAGCCCCTCACAGTCCTGACTTCCTTTCTCATATTTTCCCTCCTTCTGCTTTTCAACTTGACCTTGGGAACACAGTCCATTACTCTGATGAAGATCTCTGTCTCTATCTCCATCCTTGGTCTAATCAAGATTCTATGGTGATACTCGAGATAAAATTTAGTGTGATAGTGGGGCAAGGCCAGTTCAGGCACTCTCTTCTTTTCTGCCCAAGGACCTAGCTGCGGACATCCCCGAGGACACCTGGGATCCCCTCTAGAGCCAAGTCTCTTACCAAACCTAAAATGGGCCCCTTAATGTAGAGATCTTCTTCCCTCCACCTATATTAAACCTCCTTCCATCTTCACCTCCCCACCCCCAAACTCTCCCCAGTTTTACCTTCTCCCTTCTCTCTCCCCCTCTCCCCTTCACCCATCCAGCCCCCACTCCTACCCTTACCCCATGCTCCCAACTTGTGCCTGGCAATCTTCTTTGCGTCCAATTTCCAGGAGGATCTATATATGTTTTCTTTGGGTTCGTCTTGTTATTTGGCTTCTTTAGGCTTGTGAACTCTAGACTCAATGACTTTTGTTTATGGCTAGAGTCCACTACTGAGTGACTACATAGCATATTCATCTTTTTGGGTCTGGGTTATCTCACTCAGGATAGTGTTTTCTATTTCCATCCATTTGTATGCAGAATTCAAGATGTCTTTGTTTTTTACCGCTGAATAGTACACTAATGTGTATATATCCCATATTTTCTTTATCCATTCTTCCATTGAGGGGCATCTAGGTTGTTTCCAGGTTCTGGCTATTACAAATAATGCTGCTATGAACATAGTTGAACAAATGCTTTTGTAGTATGATTGGGCATCTCTTGGGTATAATCACAAGAGTGGTATTACTGGATCTTGAGGGTGGTTGATTCCCAACTTCCTGAGTAACTGCCACACTGCTTTCCAAAGTGGTTGCACAAGTTTACATTCCCTCCAGCAATGGATGAGTGCTCCCCTTAATCCACATCCTTTCTAGCATAGGCTATCATTGGTGTTTTTGATATTAGCCATTCTGACAGGTGTAAGATGGTATCTCAACGTTGTTTGGATTTGAATTTCCCTGATTGCTAAGGAAGTTGAACACGACCTTAAGTGTCTTTTGGCCATTTGAACTTCTTCTGTTGAGAATCCTCTGTTCAGTTCAGTACCCCATTTTTAATTGGATTAATTAGTATTTTAATGTTTAGTTTCTTGAGTCCTTTATATATTTTGTAGATTAGACCAGCCAGTCGAGCAGGCACACACATACCCCTCCAGATGGATCTCCTGAGTACAGGAGCAGGGCGTCTTTATATTTAAAATATTATACCACTGTCACAGTTATCAAAGTCCAGAACATTTCCCACATCTTAAATAGAAAATGAAGAACAAACATACCTCCTCATCTTTCAGCAGTCACTCCTGTATTTCAATTTCTAGATACTATAGTAACCACTAATATGCTTCAGTGGGTCTGTCTTCTTATTCGAGACAGCCTCATGTATCCCAGGCTGTTCTTGAACTCATTTTACCAGGTGAACATCACCAATCTCAAAGCTGAGGTAATTGGGATTCACACATTTATAACTGCAGGGCAGGACAGGTTCATCTGTCTGAATTTTGCCATTTACAAATAACTTGTCACTTTCCAGTGTCCAGTTTAATGTACAAAAGGATGAGAATGAGACCTAAAAGATTGTGCCCTATTCCCCTGTGCCTGACTCAACTCTACTCTTGGCTTTTGCCCTTTCCTCAGAGATGCCTGTCCCATTGGGCCTTCTAAGGTGGGACTCTCAGGATCCTGCTCCAGACAGCAACACGGGAAACAAGGATTCTGTGAAGTGGGCTTCGAAATGGGATTCCCTCAGCCACAAAGTACTACTGCCTGAATGTCTGCAGGCCACATCTTGCCTGGTCCTCCTGGGCACCAGGTTCTCACCTGTGTGGTTCAAGATGTTTGGTAGATCAATGGCTGAGTGCCCTACTAGACAGTGGATCTCACTGGTGTGGCCTAGCAGAGCCCTGAGTTTATAAGCTCCAAATGTCGGCAAGCCCCTTGCCCCACCCATTCCTCTGTGACTTCAGTCCCCTGTGTTATGCAAGGCCTCTCTGATTGGTCAGCAGCCCTGGCTCCTTTGCCCTCTCACCAGCATATAATTTTGTGGGTGTCAGAGTTTGGTCAATTTGAAGACCTCTGTGCTTCTAAATGTAGGTATTTAGATTGTGTTTGATAGTAGGGACAAAGTCTTTATGACAGTATCCACCTCCTTGTATAACAGTTGGAAATCATTACCATCTAAAAAGACAAATATTTTAGGCAGACAGAATGCTACAGTCTTTTATTCCCAGCACACAGAGGCAGAGAAAGATGAAACTGTGCATCCAAATATCCTATGAAACTGTGTATCCAAATAGTCTGGGGTAAACTGTATACATTGTGGACATTTTTTACACTGTACATTTTGTACACTGTATACATAGTGTTGATTTTGTGTACATATTGTGTACATTGTGTACATTTTATGTAGATTGTGTACATTTAGTACAGTGTGTACATTGTGTACACTGTGTACATTTTGTGTACATTTTGTACACTGTGTACATTGTGTACACTTTTTGTAGATTGAGTACATTGTGTACACTGTGTATATTTTGTGTTCATTGTGTACATTGTGTACATTATGTACACTGTGTACAGTGTGTACACTTCTTGTACATTGTGAACACTGTGTATATTTTGTGTACGTTGTGTACACATTGTGTACATTTTCTGTACATTGTGTACATTTTGTACACTGTGTACATTGTGTACATTGTGTACACTTTGTAAATTTTGTACACTGTGAACATTTTGTGTACATTTTGTACATTGTGTACCTTTTGTGTACATTGTGTAAATTTTGTGAACATTATGTACATTTTGTTTACATTGTGTACATTTTTACACTGTGTACATGTGTACATTGTGTACACTTCTTGGACATTGTTTACACTATGTACATTTTTTGTACATTGCATACATTGTGTAAATTTTGTGTACATTGTATAGACTGTGTACATTGTGTACATTTGTACACTGTACATTTTGCACACACTTACATTGTCTGGATTTTGTGTACATCTTGTGTACATTGATTACATTTTGTGTTGCTTGTGTACATTTTGTACACTGTGTACATTGTGTACACTCTGTACATTTTGTGTTCATTGTGTCCATATTGTTTACATTGTGTACATTTTGTGTACATTGTGTACATTGTGTACATATTGTGTACAGTGTATACATTTTGTGCACTTGTGAACATTATGCACATTTTGTGTACACTGTGTTCATTTTGTTTACATTGTGTACATTTTGTACACTGTTTACATTGTGTACACTTTTTTGTACATTGGGTACACTGTGTACATGTTGTGTATATTGTGTTCATTTTGTGTACATTGATTGGTACATTTTGTGTACATTTTGTGTACATTTTGTACATTTTGTACATTTTAAGTGTACATTTAAACTTTAAATTTGTACACATTTGTGTACATTGTGTACATTTTTGTACATTTTGTGTACATTGTGTACATTGTGTACATTGTGTACACATTGTGTACATTTTGTACACTGTACATTTGTACATTTTGTACATTGTGTACATTTTGTACATTGTGTACATTGTACATTTGTGTACATTTTGTACACTGTGTACATTGTGTACACTTTTTGTACATTGTGCATAATATGTACCCTTTTTTACATTGTATACACTGTGTACACTTTGTTTACATTGTGTAAATTTTGTGCACTGTGTACATTGTGTCCACTTTTTGTACATTGTTTTCACTGTGTACATTCTGTGTACATTGTGTACATTCTACACACTCTTTGAACATTTTTTACCCTGTGTAACTTTTGTGTACATTGTGTACACAGTGTACATTTTGTTTACTTTTTGTACATTGTATACATTTTGTGTACAATGTATACACTCTGTACATTGTGTACATTTTGTACACTGTACATTTATGTACACATTGTGTGTACATTGTGTTGATTTTGTATATATATTGTGTACATTGTGTACAGTGTGTACATTTTGTGTACATTGTGCACTTTGCTTACATTTTGTTTACATTGTTTACATTTTGTACACTGTGTATATTGCATATATTTTTGTTCATTTTGTGTACATTTTGTGTACATTGTGTACATTTTGTATACTGCGTAAATTGTGTACACTGTGTATATTTTGTGTACATTTTATACACCGTTTACATTGTGTAAAATTTTGTACATTGTGAACACTGTGTACAGTTTGTGTACATTGTTTAACTTTTTTGTACGTTGTGTACATTTTGTTTACATTGTATACATTGTGTACATTTTATGTACATTGTGTACATTTTATGTACATTGTGTACATTTTATGTACATTTGTACATTTTGTACACTGTACATTGTGTACACTTTTTGTACATTGTGTACACTGTGTACATTGTGTACATTTAGTACACTGTACATTTTGTACACTGTGTATATTTTGTACATTTTACAGTGCACATTTTGTACACTGTGTACGTTGTGAACATTCTGTGTACATATAGTGTCCATTTTGTCCATTCTGTGTACATTTTGCAAATTCTGTACATTTTGTGTACATTGTGTTCGTTGTGTACTTTTTGTGTACATTTTGTGAACACTGTGTACATTTTGAATACATTTTGTGTAACTTGTGTACTATGTGTATACTTTCTGTACATTGTGTAAACTCTTTATATTTTGTGTACATTGTATACATTGTGTACACTGTTTACAGTGTACTAATTTTGTGTACATCATGTACAGTGTTTACATTGTGTATATTTTTTGTATATTGTGTAAATTTTGTGTATATTTTGTACATTTTGTACACTTTTTGTACATTGTGTACAATTTTGTACATTGTGTACACTGTGTACATTTTGTGTACATTGTGTACATTGTGTATATTTTGTACATTGTGTACATTGTGTACATT
The DNA here is from genome assembly GCA_902806775.1 of Microtus agrestis. NCBI lineage: Eukaryota > Metazoa > Chordata > Mammalia > Rodentia > Cricetidae > Microtus > Microtus agrestis. Next base: position 62,257 of record CADCXT010003428.1, on the reverse strand, counting down.
GTATACATTTGTGTACACATTTTGTACATTGTGTACACTGTGTACATTGTGTACATTTTGTACACTGTACATTTTGTACAATCTGTACATTGTGTACAATGTGTATATTTTGTGTACATTGTATAAACTGTGTACATTGTGTACATTTTGTACACTGTTTACATTGTGTACACTTTTTGTACATTGGGTACACTGTGTACATTTTGTGTACATTGTGTTCATTTTGTGTACACTGTGTACATTTTTTGTACATTTTGTACACTTTTTGTACATAGTGTACACTTGTACATTTTGTGTATATTGTTTACACTCTGTACATTGTGTACATTTTGTACACTGTGTATATTGTGTACGTTTTGTACACTATACACTGTGTAAATTGTGTACAATGTGTACTTTTTGTGTACATTGTGAATATTTTGTACACTCTGTATATTGTGTACAATTTTTACATTGGGTACACTGTGTACATTTTCTGTACATTGTGTATGTACATTTTTGTGTACATTGTTTGTACATTGTGTATATTTTGTGAACATTGTGCACATTGTGTACATTTTGTGTACATTGCTTACATTTTGTACACTTTGTACATTGTGTACACTTTTTGTACATTGTGTGTGCTGTGTAAATTTGTGTACATTGTGTACACTGTGGACATTGTGTACATTATGTACACTACATATTGTATACTGTGTATACTGTGTACATTTTGCACTCTACATTTTGTATACTGTGTACATTTTGTCCACTTTTTGTACATTGTGTACACTGTGTATATCATGTGTACATTTTGTACATTTTGTGTACAATGTGTACATTGTGTACATTTTGTGTACAATGTGTATATTTTGTGTACATTCTGTAAACTTTTGTACATTGTGTACACTGTGTACATTTTTTATATATTGTGTACATTTTGTTTACGTTGTGTACACTCTGTATATTGTGTAAATTTTGTACACTGTACATTGTGTACACTGTGTATAATGTGTAGATTTTGTACACTCTAAATTTTGTACACTGTGTACATTGTATACCCTTTTTGTACATTCTGAACATTGTGTACATTTTCTGTACAGTGTGTACTTTGTGTACATTTTGTGTACATTGTGTACATTGTGTTCATTTTGTGTACATTGTGTACATCTTGTGTACATTGTGCACATTGTGTACCTTTTATGTACATTGAGTATATTTTGTAAACTTTGTACATTGTGTCCACTTTTTGTGTATATTGTACACTGTGTACATTTTTTGTACATTGTGTAAAATTTGTGTATATTTTGTATATTTTGTACACAGTGTACATTGTGTACACTTTTTGTACATTGGTTACACTGTGTACATTTTCTGTACGTTGTGTACATTGTGTACAAAATATGTACATTGTGTACATTGTAAACATTTTGTGTACATTGTGCACATTGTGTACATTTTGTGTACATTTTGTACACTACATTCTGTAAACTGTTTTTATTGTGTACATTTTGCACTGTACATTTTTTACACTGTATAAATTGTGTCCAGCTTTTGTACATTGTGTACAATATGTACATTTTGTGTACATTGTGTACATCGTGTACATTGTGTACATTTTTGTACATTGTGGATATTGTGTGTATTTTGTGTACATTGTATATATTTTGTGTACGTTGTGTAAACTTTTTGTACATTGTGTAAACTGTGTACATATTGTGTACATGGTGAACATTGTGTACATTGGGTGTACATGGTATAGACTGTGTACATTGTGTTCATTTTGCTCACAGTACATTTTTTACAGTGTACATTGTGTACATTTTGTGTATATATTGTGTACATTGTGTACACTTTTCACAATTTGTATATTATGTACACTTATTGGACCTTGTGTTCACTGTGAGCAATTTGTGTACATTGTGTACTTTTTGTGTATATTGTATACACTCTGTATATTGCGTATATTTTGTACACTTTTTGTACATTGTGTACACTTTGTACACTTTCTCTACATTGTGTATATTTTGTACACATTTTGAACATTGTTTTCACAGTGTACATTTTGTGTATATTGTGTACATTGTGTACAATTTCTGTACATTGTGTACACTGTGTATATTTTGTGTACATTTTGTACCCTGTGTACGTTGTGTACTCTTTTTTTACATTGTGTATAATGTGTACACTTTTGGTACGTTGTGTAAACTGTGTACGTTTTGTGTACATTTTGTATATTTTGTACACTGTGTACATTGTGTCCACTATTTGTACACTGTTGTCACTGTGTAAATTTTATGTACATTGTGTACGTTGTACACTCTCTTTGAACATTTTTTTCACGGTGTACATTTTGTGTACATTTTGTTTACATTGTGTACATTGGATACATTTTGTGTACATTGTATACACTGTGTGCATTGTGTACATTTTGTACACTGTACATTTTGTACACTGTGTACATTCTGTACAATTTTTGTACGTTGTGTATACTGTGTACATTTTGTTTACATTGTGAACATTGTATATATTTTCTGTACATTGTATACCCTGTGTACATTGTGTACATTTTGTACACTGTACATTTTGTGCACTGTGTATATTGTGTCGATTTTGTGTATATATTGTGTACATTGTGTACATTTTGTGTAGATTTTATACATTGTGTTCACTGTGTACATTTTGCACGTTTTGTGTACATTTTGTACAGTGTGTACATTGTGAACCTTTTGTGTACATTGTGTATATTGTGTATATTTTGTGTACATTCTGCACAATGTGTACATTGTGTAAACTTTTTGAACATTGTGTACCCTTTGTACATTTTATGTACATTGTGTCCATTTTGTGTACATTTAGTGTAAATTGTGTACATTGTACATTGTGTACATTTTGTGTATATTTTTGGTTAATTATTTACATTGTGTGCATTTCGTTTATATTGTATACATTGTTTATACTGTGTACATTGTGCATTTTTGTGTACATTATGTACAGTGTGTACATTGTGCACATTTTGTGTACATTGTGTACATTTTTTGTCCATTGTGTACATTTTGTACACTGTGTACATAGTGTACTTATTTGTACATTGGGTACACTGTGTATATTTTGTGTACATTGTGTACTTTGTGTACACTGTATACATTTAGTATACTTTGTGTACATTGTGAACATTGTGTACATTTTGTGTACATTCTGTATATTTTGTATACTGTGTACATTGTGTATACTATGTACATTTTGAGTACTTTTTCAACAATGTTTACACTGTGTGCTATTTTTGTAAATTGTGACACGGTGTACATTTTGTGTACATTTTCTACATTGTGTACATTTTGTGTACATGGTATAAACTGTGTACATTGTGTACATTTTGTGCACTGTACATTTGTACACTGTGTACATTGTGTACATTTTGTGTATATATTTTGTACATTGTGTACATTTTGTGTACACTGTGCACATTGTGTACATTTTGTGTACACTGTTCACATTGTGTACATTTTATATACTGGGTATATTGTGTACATTTTACACTGTACATTTTGTACACTGTGTACATTGTGTCCACTTTTGTACATTGTGTACAGTGTGTATATTTTGTTTACATTGTGTACATTTTGTGTACATTGGGTACATTTTATGTACATTGTGTGTACATTGTGTACATTTTCTACATTGTACATTTTGTACACTTTTTGTACACTGTGTACACTGTGTACATTTTGTGTACATTTTGTCCAGTGTTTACATTGTGTATATTTTGTGTACATTGTGTACACTGTGTACATTCTGTGTACATTTTTTACAATAAATATTTAACACTGTGTGTCTTGTGTATATTTTGCAATTTATATTTTGTACACTGTGTCCATTGTGTTTACATTTTGTACATTGTGTACACTGTGTACATTTTGTGTACATGTGTATATTGTGTATGTTTTGTGTTCATTGTGTACAATGTGTACATTTTTTGTACATTGTGTACAATGTGTACATGTTATGTACATTGTGTTTACATTGTATACAGGATTCCTTCTGCGGTGCGGGGTTGTCAGCTACGCTGTCTCCAGGTCCGTTGTCCTTCTGCTGAATGCATCGAATTAGACGTTCTGGAAGCCATCTCGTTTGGTTTTCGTCCTGTGAGAAAACACAGACATGCCCTCGACCCCATATTAGGATGGGGTCGGGTCCCTTCCAAGTCCCATTGCTAGGATCTTTCCATTTTGCTTTAGCGAATGTGGTTTTTGTACCATTATGCCACAATCTGTCCGCAGCTGATAGCTCATGGACATCTGTATTTAGAAAGTTTAGCATAAACAATGCATGATTTAAGGCATTGTGTGGCGTCTGAGGATACAACTCCCCTATCTTTATTTTTTGGAGTTGTGTTTTCAAGGAGCCATGTGCACGCTCCACAATTCCTTGTCCTTGAGGATTATATGGAATACCAGTCTTATGAACAATATTCCATTGAGTACAGAATCTTTGAAAAGCTTTGTTAACATATCCGGATTCATTGTCCGTCTTTATTAACTTTGGGGTTCCCATGCATGAAAAGCATTTTAAGCAATGAGTTATTACATGCTTGGCAGCTTCTCCAGTTTGTGCTGTGGCCATTATGAATCCTGAGTAAGTATCAATTGTCACATGCACATATCTCAATTTTCCAAACTCAGTAATGTGAGTTACATCCATTTGCCATATGTGATTTGGAAGAAGTCCTCGAGGATTTACCCCCAAATGAGGCACAGGCAGATATTGTGGGCATCTTTCACATTGCTTAACAATTTGCCGACCAGCTTCTCCGGTCAACTTAAATTGTTTTCTTAAACTTAAGCGGTTTTGATGATGCAAAGCATGTGACTGCTGAGCAAGTTCAACCTGAGATACAGCAATTATTTTTGTAAGTTTGTCAGCTAGAACATTACCTTCAGCTAACGGACCAGGAAGACTTGAATGTGCTCTGATATGTCCCACAAAACATGGTAACTTTCTACATTGTATGGCTTTTTGAATCTGTTGAAACCATATTTTAACTTGTTCATTGCTAGTTCCTATATATGACACTGTTTCCAGGATCTTCAGTGCTTCATAAATATACCGGTTATCAGTATATAAATTGAAAGCCTATTATCAAAATTCTTAAATACCAGAGCTACAGCCCGCAGTTTAACTATTTGAGCTGAAGCGGGTTCTGTCTGTACCATGTGTCCTTTGCCATTGACAACATAAGCGGCTTTTCCATTAGATGAGCCATCAGTGAAAATCAACAAAGCATCCTTTAAGGGATTCTTTGCTACTATTTTAGGAAAAATGAATGAATGCTGTTGTGCAAACTGCAGTAACTGGTCAGCTGGGAAAAGATTATTAATCTGACCTTGAAACTGAGCAAATGCAATTGCCCATGAGTCACTATTTTGAAATAACCATTCAATTTGCTGCTTAGTGTAAGGAACATTGATTACAGCTGGTTCTTTGCCAAAATATTTTCTAGATTCCATTCTGCACTTCTGTGCTAAGCACGCTACTGCTTCAAAATAAGGATTTAATACTTTTGCTGGTGATACAGGCAGATGTAGCCATAAAAGTGGTCCGATTTGCCATAAGACTGCTGTAGTAGTCAGCCTTGTATGTAAAATACACGCTTGCCATGTCTGGCTGTAATCAATATAGCACACCTGCTGTTCCTGTATAGCCTGCTCTATCTGTGCGAGAGTCTGTCTGGCAGCTTCTGAAAGCTGCCTGCTAGAATTTGGATCACTGTCTCCTTTAAGTATCTCACTTAAAGGCTCAAGGTCTCCTGTAGGAAACCTCAAATAAGGTCTTAGCCATTGTATATTTCCTAATAGCCGTTGAAAGTCATTAAGAGTCTTTAAGTCATCCTTCCTGATTTCTATCTTTTGAGGCTTAATTTCTTTGGGGTATAACATATGACCTAGATATTGAAAAGGCGGGTGCCTCTGTACTTTCTCAGGAGCAATAACCAAACCTGCATGGCTTAGACACTGCTGTAACAATCCATATGCCTCTAGTAAAGTATTCTCATTTCTATGAGCCAACAAGATGTCATCTGTGTAATGAATTGCGTACACCTGCGGAAATTGATTTCTAACTTCCTGTATAGCTTGGGCTACAAATTTTTGGCATAATGTTGCACTATTTAACATACCCTGGGGTAAGACATTCCATTGATACCTCCTCATTGGTTCTTTGAAATTAACTGAAGGAATGCTAAAAGCAAATCTTTGACAGTCTTGTGGCGCTAAAGGAATTGTATAAAAACAATCTTTCAAGTCTAAGATAATCTTATGTGTGCCTTTTGGAATGGCTGCCAGGGACGGCAATCCTGGTTGCAATGCTCCCATTGGCTGCATGGTTGCATTAACCTCTCTTAAATCTTGAATTAATCTCCACTTTCCCGATTTCTTTTTAATAACAAAAATTGGAGAGTTCCATGAAGAATTAGATGGTGAAATACGTCCATTATCCATCTGTTTCTGCATTAACTGCTGGGCAGCTTGCAATTTTTCTTGTGTTAGAGGCCACTGACTCACCCATACAGGGTCATCATTTTTCCATATTATCGGGTCTGCATGGAGTGCAGGTCTTTCAGTGCCTCTCCTAAAAATATCCTAATCCTGCTCTAGAAGGTCTACTGTCTGATACGACAGGATCAATCTTTCCCTTATTATCTCTTCCTAGACCTTGATTAGGTAATAATCCCTGTTGAAACATCTGATTAGTAACAGCTGTGCTGGGAGAATATAAATATACTCCCATTTTGGACATGATATCTCTGCCCCATAAGTTCACAGGTAAATGGGGAATAATATATGGCTTAAAGGTTCCTTCATGTCCTTCCTCATCCTTCCAATGCAGTTTATTGCTACTTTGTTCAGGATTTCTAGTCTGACCGATTCCTTGTAACTGTGTAATAGTCTCTGTTTTTGGCCACTTAGGAGGCCACTGACTGGTGGTTATGACGGAAGTATCCGCGCCAGTATCCAGGAGGCCAGAAAATCTTTTTCCATTTATAAACAAAGTGAGTTCTGGTCTCTGAGGACCTATGGTCTGTACCCAAAATGCATCAGATGAACCGAATCCATCTTCTCCTCTCTTTTATTTTTAAGACCTCCACATAAAACCAACAATACTTAACCTCGTATAAGAAAAATTTTTAGAACTAACATTTAAATGCACTGGCAAAACTCTAACATAATCTCAGTGGCATATACATTGAGAAACAATTAACCATATCCCTTGAACTTAGAAGCTTCTGTATAGCAAAGGACTTAATCAACATGACAATAGCCTGCTTATCTCAGAGGCTACCTTAAATTAAACCTGTCCTTTTACTTTCAGTTGAAGCTGCGCTGCACGGCAGGGGGTAGGACACAGGCTCTCTTTGTCTGTTAGACCGCCTTTCTTATCTCTGGCAGGCGGATTTTTAACTATTTTTTTATTTTAACTTGTAAATCATAAAATTAGGTGAATTTCTGAATCCTCGCCTCTGTTCTATAGACTGTGTGAGGTTAAATTTGCTCTCTAAACTTACTGTTGCTCCTGCTTGCCTTTTACTTATATGCTGGGTTAGATTAACTGGCTATTGTGAGCACGTGGCACCTCAGTCTCTGCAGCAACTTGGTGATTCTTGGGCCAAAAGTAATTTTTCCTTTACCTTTCCTACTCATTTACCAGGCAATAAAAGCTGCAATTTTGTGTCTATCAGGCTTACAGATTCTCAATAACTCTGTCATTGTTTTGCTCCATTCTAAATTACCAAAATATTTACCCGAATATCTTTTTCTTATCCCATACCTAACTTATTTACAAATTTTTACACACAATTTAAATTTTGTCCCGCTTTCTACATTTCTTTCTCTATTTTAAATCTCTAGTTCTGAGCGCTCATTACTCACGCATCCAATGACTTTTTTCTCGCGTGGGTTCCTCACGTCTGGTCACCTCTTCCTTGCTTTTTGGGGAGTGCGGATCAGCCTTACGTTCTCCTCCGTCCATTCTCCAGTTTCTCTTGGGGTTCAGCAGACAGCATTCACGGTTTTCCATTGTCTTGTCCTTTATCCGGGGTCATGGAGTTTGGTGGTCAGCACCGCGTTCCTTTTCGTACTTCTTCCTCCGGCCTTCGTATCGGGGTTCCGTGGTCAGCTCCAGTTGTCTTTAATCTTGGGGTTCAGTGGTCAGCCCCAGTTGTCTTTAATCTCGGGGTTCAGTGGTCAGCCACACGTTGTGGCGCCATTATGTCGGAGCCCGTGTGGGTCCAACACAGATTCTCTAACTAGACTGGAACGGAGTTGCGAGAAATAATCAGAAACAACTTAGATGGTCATCCTGGAAAAAAGGCTTTTTTCTTTATTCTCCCAAAGTCCTTATATACCCATGAAAAATGAGCGGGAACACAAAAAGGTTGTTGCCTAGGCAACCAGGTGCCTGAGCTCTAGCACTCAGCTAGGCTCTAAATTAGCATCTCTATAAGACATCCTCCAAATTGTATAAGGAAAGAAACCCCAAACATCCTGACCAGTTTCAGTTAACACCTCTTCCCAGGTAATCCACACTTTAACAAAAGAAGCTAGGAGCAGACATCCTGGCTTTTGTTAAGGGCAGAGACACCTTGTCTCCAAAGCTAATGTCGCCCAAAGTAACCCAGACCCAAAAAGATGAACATAGGATGTACTCACTCATAATTGGTTTCTAGAGATAAATAAAGGTCAGTGAGTCTAGAATTTGATATCCTAAAGAAACTAAATAAGAAGGTGAACCCAAAGCAAAACATATAGCTTTCCTCCTGGTTATGGGAAGTAGACAAGATTCCCGGGCAAAAAATTGGGATCTTGCGGGTGTGTTGGGAGGAGGGTAAAGGGAGAAGGGGAGAGAAATGTGAGAAGGGGAGGTTGGGGGGAACTTGGGGCAACGGGATGATTGGGATAAAGGAAGGTTTGTTAGGGCAGCAGGGAAGTACACATCTTAATTAAGGGAGCCATCTTAGGGTTGGCAAGAGACTTTGACCTAGAGGGGCTCCCAGGTGCCCAAGGCGATGTCCCCATTTAGTTCCTTGGGCAGCTGAGAATAGGGAACCTGACATGACCCTATCCTATAGCAATACTGATGAATATCTTGCATATCACCATAGAACTTTCATCTGGCAATGGATGGAGATAGAGACAGAGTCCCGTGCAGGAGCACCGGACTAAGCTCTCAATGTTCCAGTGAGGAGCAGAAGGAAGGAGAATATGAGCAAAGAAGTCAGGACGACAAGGTGTGCACCCACCCACGAATATAGTGGTGCTGATCCACTGGGAGCTCACCAAGGCCAGCTGGACTGTGAAGGAAAAACCATGGGATAAAACCGGACTCTCTGAATTTGGCTGACAATGAGGGCTGCTGAGAAGTCAAGAACAATGGCACCGAGATTTGATCCTACTTCATCTTCTGGCTTTGTGGGAGCCTACCCTGTTTGGATGTTCACCTTCCTAGACCAGGATGGATGCGGGAGGACTTTGGACGATCCACAGGGTAGGGATCCATGACTGCTCTTCAGGCTGGAGAGGGAGAGGGAGGAATAGGGGGAGAGGGAGAGTAGGGGGAGGAGGGGGAGGGAAATGGGTGGTGGGGAGGAGGCAAAAATTTCTTTTTTTTCCAATTAAAAAAAGAAATTTGTTTTATTATTATTTTTTTAATAAATTTTCCATTCAAAAATTTTCACTATCCCCCTCCTCACATTTCCCTCATGCTCGCCCCTCACTTTTCTCCCTCCCCTCCCTCCTTAAGAGAGTTCAGGGTACTCTGCCCTGTGGGAAGTCCAAGGACCTTCCCCTTCAATCCAGCCCTAAGGAACTGTGCATCCAAATAGCCAGGGCTACCAAAAAGCCAACACATGCAGTAGAAACAGGCCCCAGTGCTATTTCTCAGTCAGCATCCATTATCAGACACATTCAGAGAATCTGATTTGATCACACGCTCATTCAGGTCTGCTCCATCTGGCTTTGGTGAGCTCCCATTAGATCAGGCACACTGTCTCAGTGGCTGGAACAGCCTCTCACAGTTCTGACTTCCTTGCTCATCTTTTCCCTCCTTCTGCTTTTCAACTGGACCTTGGGAACTCAGTCCATTGCTCTGATGAGGTTCTCTGTCTCTATCTCCATCCTTTGTCTAATGAAGATTCTATGGTGATACTTGAGATAATCTTTAGTGTGATAGTGGGGCAAGGCCAGTTCAGGCACTCAATCCTCTGCTGCCCAAGGACCTAGCTGCGGATATCCCCGTGAACACTGGGATCCCCACTAGAGCCAAGTCTCTTACCAACCCTAAAATGGGCCCCGTAATGTAGAGATCTTCTTCCATCCTCCTACATTAAAACTTCTTCCATCTTCACCTCCCCACCGCCAAACTCTCCGCAGTTTTACCTTCTCCCTTCTCTCTCCCCCTCTCCCCTTCCCACATCCAGCTCCCACTCCTACCCCTAACCCATGCTACAACTTTTGCCTGGCAATCTTCTTTGTGTCCAATTTCCATGAGGATCTATATATGTTTTCTTGGATTTCGTCTTGTTATTTGGCTTCTCTAGTCTTGTGAACTATAGACTCAATGACTTTTGTTTTGGCTAGAGTCCACTACTGAGTGACTACATAGCATATTCATCTTTTTGGGTCTGGGTTATCTCACTCAGGATAGTGTGTTCTATTTCCATCCATTTGTATGCAGAATTCAAGATGTCTTTGTTTTTTACCACTGAGTAGTACCCTAATGTGTATATATTCCATACTTTCTTTATCCATTCTTCCATTGAGGGCCATCTAGGATGTTTCCAGGTTCTGGCTATTAAAAATAATGCTGCTATAAACATAGTTCATTTGTAGTATGATTGGGCATCCCTATGGTAGAATCACAAGAGTGTTATTACTGGATCTTGAGGTTGGTTGATTCCTAACTTCCTGAGTAACTGCCACACTGCTTTCCAAAGTGGTTGCACAAGTTTGCATTCCCACCAGCAGTGGATGAGTGCTCCCCTTACTCCACATCCTTTCCAGCATAGGCTATCATTGGTGATTTTGCTATTAGCCATTCTGACAGGTGTAAGATGATATCTCAACGTTGTTTGGATTTGAATTTCCCTGATTGCTAAGGAAGTTGAACATGACCTAAAGTGTCTTTTGGCCAATTGAACTTCTTCTGTTGAGAATTCTCTGTTCAGTTCAGTACCCCATTTTTAATTGGATTAGTTAGCATTTTAATGTTTAATTTCTTGAATCCTTTATATATTTTGTAGATTAGACCAGCCAGTCGAGCAGGCACACACATACCCCTCCAAGTAGATCTACTCCATACAGAGGCAGGGCGATTTTTATTTAAAATATTCTACCACTGTCACAGTTATCAAAGTCCAGAACATTTCCCACATCTTAAATAGAAAATGAAGAACAAATATAACTCCTGATCTTTCAGCAGTCACTCCTGTATTTCGAATTCTAGATACAATAGTAACCACCAATCTGCTTCAGTGGGTGTGTCTTCTTATTCGAGACAGCCTAATGTATCCCAGGCTGTTTTGAATTCACTTTACCAGGTGAACATCACCAATCTCAAAGCTGGGGTAATATTGGGATTCACACATTTATAACTGCAGGGCAGGACAGGGTCATCTGTCTGAATTGTGCCATTTACAAATAACTTGTCACTGTCCAGTGCCCAGTTTAAGGGACAAAAGTATGAGCATTAAAACTAAAAGATTGCACCCTATTCCCCTGTGCCTGACTCAACTCTACACTTGAACTTTGCCCTTTCCTTGGAGATGCCTGTCCCCTTGGGCCTTCTAAGGTGGGAACCCCAGGATCCCGCTCCAGACAGCAACAAGGGAAACAAGGCCTCTATGAGGTGGACTTCGAAATGGGATTCCCTCAGCCACAAACTACTACTGCCTGGATGTCTGCAGGCCCCATCTTGCCTGGTCCTCCTGGGCACCAGGTTCTCACCTGTGTGGTACAAGATGTCTGGTAAATCAACGGCTGAGTGCCCTACTAGAGAGTGGATCTCACTGGTGTGGCCTAGCAGAGCCCTGAGTTTATAAGCTCCACAGTACGTCCCGCCCCTTGCCCCGCCCATCCCTCTGTGACTTCAGTCCCCTGTGTTATGCAAGGCCTCTCCGATTGGTCAGCAGTCCTGGCTCTCTGTGCCCTCTCCCCAGCTTATAATTTTGTGGGTGTCAGAGTTTGTTCAATTTTAAGACCTCTGTGCTTATAAATGTAGGTATTTAGATTGTGTCTGATAGTAGGGACAAAGTCTTTATGATAGTATCCACCTCGTTGTATAACAGTTGAAATCATTACCATATAAAAAGACAAACATTTTAGCCAGACAGAGTGCTACAGTCTTTTATTTCCAGCACAAAGAGGCAGAGGCAGGTGAATCTCTGTGAGAAGTCAGCCTGGTCTACATAGTGACTTCCAGGACAGCCAGATCTACATAGTGAGATCCCTTCATAAAAAAAATATTTTCTACTCTATGGGAATTGAGATGAGATAGGAGTCACTGGGCTAGTAATATTTTCTCATAACATTTGTTCTATCAAATTGACTATTAACAAATTTAGTTTTTACTAGCTTAATTCAGGGAGGACTGCCACAGTGGTGATCAAAACTTTCTAATAATACCATTTTATTAAACACACATCATACTTTGCTCTACTAAATCTTGCTTTAAAAAATTAACTCAAAGGAATCCCTTTCTTATTTATTAGCTAGGCTATCTTCCAGAAAATTATGTTTGGAATTTTATTCCAGGGCATATCAAGTCACTTGAATGAAGAAAAGAAATCCTGTCTTAAAAAAAACAAAATAAATAAATATAAATTTTAACAAAAAAATAAAGAACTAGGATGGACTTGTGCTTAATTGGACACTGGTCTAAGTTAATATAAACCAGAGCATCCACGGTTAACTATATTCAGTTATATTATTTCTTAATATGTAAGGAACTGGATTGGGTATATTTTATTGATTTTTCAGAGCATAGATTAGTTTTCCTCTAAACCAAATATTTCAGGCTTCACAAACCTTGTCATAATAGCGACTTTAGACACACAGGGCTTGGGTTTGAAGAATTTCCTTAGCGGTTAAATGCTCATCTTCTCTTGTAGAGGACACAAATTTGATTCTCAACAACCAAAACTCATAGCTTACAACCACTTCAAACTCTAGCTGAAATTATCTGATACCAATTTCTGGACTTTGGTAGGACTTACACTCATACATACACACACACACACACACAGAGAGGGAGAGAGGCAGAGAGAAAGAGAGAGAGAGAGAGAGAGAGAGAGAGAGAGAGAGAGAGAGAGAGAGAGAGAGAAGAGAGAGAAAATTACAAATAGAACTAAACCTTAAAAAATGAAATAACCTGTTTTATTATTGAGTTAAGGAGAGGGTTCCTTGACCAAATGGCTTGTTGCCTAAGAATGAGGACCTAAATTTTAATACCAAGCTCCCAATTAAGAATCAGATCTGGTATATGTCGAACACCACAGTGTTGCTGGAGACAGAGGCAGGTGAATCCCAATGTATCACTGTTCAGAGAATCTAATAAACAGTTCTCATCAACAATAGAAATTAGTTTCAGCAAACCAAATCAGGATAAATAAAATGAGGCAATTTTGTGGTAACATTCTTGAGTTACGGAATGAGGACACACAGAGTAAAGGCAGAGAAGGTATATTCTTTTCTTTTTGGGTGGAATGTTCTATAGATGTCTGTTAAGTCAATTTGATTCATTACCTCCATTAATTCTCTTATTTCTCTGTTAGGTTTCTGTCTGAGTGACCTGTCCATTGGTGAGAGAGGAGTGTTGAAGTCTCCTCCTATTAGTGTGTGTGGTTTGATGGCAGCCTTGAGATTTAGTAATGTTTCTTTTATGTACGTGGGTGCTTTTATATTAGGGGCATAGATATTCAGGATTGAGACTTCCTCCTGATGAATTGTTCCTGTTATGAGTATAAAATGTCCCTCTCCATCTCTTCTGATTGATTTTAGTTCGAAATCAACTTTGTTAGAAATTAGTATGGCCACCTCTGCTTGTTTCTTAGGTCCATTTGCTTGATAAGCCTTTTCCCAGCCCTTTACTCTGAGTAGTTGCCTGTCTTTGTATTTGAGGTGTGTTTCTTGTAGACAGCAGAATGTTGGATCCTGTTTTCGTATCCAATCTCTTAGCCTGTGCCTTTTTATAGATGAGTTGAGTCCATTGACATTAAGTGATATTAATGTTCAGTGGTTGTTCATTCCGGTCATTTTTCTAGTTGTATTGTGTGTTTCCCTCTTTTGAGATGTGCAGTTGAAGGGAATCTAGATATCTGAGTTATTGTAGGCCTTGTTGGACTCCTTGGTTTGTGATTTTCCTTATATTACTTTCTGTAAGGCTGCATTTGTGGCTACGTATTGTTTAAATTTGTTTTTATCTTGAAAAATTTTGTTTTCTCCATTTATAGTGAATGAAAGTTTGGCTGGGTATAGTAGTCTGGGCTTGCATCTATGGTCTCTTAGTTTCTGCAGTACATCTATCCAGGACCTTCTGGTTTTCATGGTTTCCAAAGAGAAGTCAGGTGTAAGTCTGATAGGTTTACCTTTATAAGTAACTTGGCCTTTTTCCTTTGCAGCTCTTAATATTCTTTCTTTATTCTGTATGCTTTGTGTTTTGATTATTATATGGTTAAGGAATGTTCTTTTTGATCCAGCCTATTTGGTGTTCTGTATGCTTCTTGAATCTTCATAGGTATATCTTTTTTTAGGTTGGGAAAGTTTTCTTCTATAATTTTATTAAATACATTTTCTGGACCATTGAGCTGCACTTCTTCTCTTTCTTCAACTCCAATTGTTCTTAGGCTTGGTCTTTTTATTGTGTCCCAGATTTCCTGAATGTTTTGTGATGAGAGCTTGTTGGATTTGCTGTTTTCTTTGATCAGTGCGTTTGTTTTCTCTATGGTATCTTCAGCTTCTGAGATTCTTTCTTCAATCTCTTGTATTCTGTTGGTTATACTTGTTTCTGTAGTTTCTATTCGTTTACCTAGATTCTCTATGTCCCGTCGGCCCTCTGTTTGTGTTTTCTTCCTTGTCTCCATTTCAGTTTTCAGGTCTTGAACTGTTTCCATTATCTGTTTGATTGTTTTTCCTTGGTTTCCTAGGGTATCATTCACTGATTTATTCAATTCTTCAAACTTTCTGTTATACTTCTCATCCATTTCTATAAGGGTATCATTCACTGATTTATTCAATTCTTCAAACTTTCTGTTATACTTCTCATCCATTTCCATAAGGGCATTTTTTACATGCTGCTTAAGGATGTCAATCACTTTCATAGATTCCATTTTTTCTACTTTTCTTGATTAAGGTGTTCATGTCCTCCTGTTGTGGGGTCGCTGGGTTCTGGTGGTTTCATGTTGTTTTTCAGATTGTTGGGTGAATTCTTGCATTGGCGCCGGCCCATGTCTTCCTGCGAGTGCTCCCCTAAGGATCTTCTTTTACAGGATCAGGTCTACTTGCCCACTGATGTTATTTCGCAGTGATGGGACTCTCCACTGATGGCTCTCTAGGTGCCCCAGTGATGGATCTCCTGGTGCCAAGATCAGCTCTCCTTGCTGGTTGGGTAGCTTGTAAACATAGCGCCTACCCTGCTTGGTGCAGGCAGGCTACTGAGGACAAAGGAATTCACGCCCGCCCGGCTGCCCTCCTGATTCTGCCCCATCGCCCAGACAGGCTGAGCTGGGTGATGTTATTTGCCCAGAGATGGCAGGGAGAGAGAGGTGAGGGAGGGTTCTGGGTGCACGCTGGGTGAGGTATAAAGAGAGAGGCGGTACGCAGGGGTATAGGCCCTGCAGGAAATAGTTCCTTGACCTGGGCTACGGCCGCGGGACAGAAACTCACTCACAGCAAAATATAGTATCCAGGCAAAACCTCAGTCTTCCTCTCTTTCTTTATGTCTGTACACTAGTGTGTATATGTGTGTGTGCTCTGTGTATACACGTGTATGTGTGTGTTCTGTGCATACACGTCTGTGTGCTCTGTGCATACATGTGTGGTGTGTCCTGTGCATACATATATGTGTGTTCTATGCATACATGTGTGCATACATTTAGTGTATCCTCCATGCACAGAAGAGGAGGCTGGGTGCTCTGATCTATCACTCTACAACTGATTCAGCTGAGACAGCATCTTTGTCTGAACCTGGAGCTAGGCTGGCCATCTGCAGGCCCTAGAGATTTTGGGGTCTCCATTCTCTTCAGATTCAACAGTCCATGGGTTAAAGTAACCTGCATAGGCACAATCAAATTTTACAAGGATTCTTGGATCTAACCTCAAACTTATGTCTTTGAATGGAAAGGACACTTAACTAAGGAGTACTTGCTCAAGTACCCTACAACAGATTGGCACAGGTGATCGCTTCCTAGGTATAACCCCAGCAGCACAGTCATTAATGGAAACATTGAATAAATGTGACCTACTGAAACAGCAAACCTTCTGTAAACAAAGGACACTGTCACTAATACAAAAATGCAACCCACTGCCTGGGGTTGATCTTCACCAACCCCGCAACAGACAAAGGTCTGATCTCCACAATACATAAAGAACACATGAAACTAGACTTTAAAATGCTAATTAATCCAATTAAAAATGGGGCACTGATCTGAAGAGAGAATTCTCAACAGAAGAATTTCAAATGGCCAAAAGACACCTAAGGTCATGCTCAGCCTCCTTAGCAATCAGGGAAATGCAAATCAAAACAACATTGAGATATCATCTTACACCTGTCAGAATGGCTAATATCAAAAACACCAATGATAGCCTTTGCTGGAGAGGCTGTGGAGAAAGGGGTACCCTCATCCATTGCTGGTGAAAATGCAAACTTGTGCAACCACTTTGGAAATCAGTGTGGTGGTTTCTCAGGAAATTCGGGATCAACCTACCCATGGACCCAGCAATGCCACTCTTGGGAATATACCCACGAGATGCCCGATCATATGACAAGGACATTTGTTCAACTATGTTCATAGCAGCATTATTTCTAATACCCAGAACCTGGAAACAACCTAGATGTCCTTCAATGTAAGAATGGATGAAGAAAGTGTGGAATATATACACATTAGAATACTACTCAGCAGTAAAAAAACAATGATTTCGCGAATTTTGCATGCAAATGGATGGAATAGAAAACACTATCCTGAGTGAGGTAACCCAGACCCAAAAAGATGAACATGGGATGTACTCACTCATAATTGGTTTCTTGAGATAAATAAAGGTCAGTGAGTCCATAATTTGATATCCTAAGGATACTAAAAAAGAAGGTGAACACAAAGAAAAACATATAGCTATCCTCCTGGTTATGGGAAGTAGACAAGATTGCCGGGCAAAAAATTGGGATCTTTTGGGTGTGGTGGGAGGGGGTAAGGGGAGAAGGGGAGAGAAATGTGAGAAGGGGAGGTTGGGGGGAACTTGGGGCAACGGGATGATTGGGATAAAGGATGGTTTGTTAGGGGAGCAGGGAATCACATATCTTAATTAAGGGAGCCATCTTAGGGATTGCAAGAGACTTGGACCTAGAGGGGCTCCCCGGTGCCCAAGGCTATGTCCCCAATTAGTTCCTGGGGAGGCCAAGGATAGGAAACCTGAAATGACCCTATCCTGTAGCCATACTTTTGAATATCCTGCATATCACCATAGAACTTTCATCTGGCGATGGATGGAGATAGAGATAGACTCCCACGCTGGAGCACCAGACTGAGCTCTCAATGTTCCAGTGAGGAGCAGAAGGAAGGAGAATATCAGCAAAGACGTCAGGACCACAAGGGGTGCAACCACCCATGAAGACAGTGGGGCTGATACTTTGGGAGCTCACCAAGGCCAGCTGGACTGTGACGGAAAAAGCATGGTATAAAACAGGACTCTCTGAATTTGGCAGACAATGAGGGCTGCTGAGAAGTTGCTGAGAAGTCAAGAACAATGAGACCAGGATTTGATCGTACTTCATTATCTGGCTTTGTGGGAGCATACTTAATTTGGATGTTCACCTTCCTAGACCAGGATGGAGGTTGGAGGTCTTTGGACTTTCCACAGGGCAGGGAACCCTGACTGCTCTTCAGGCTGGAGAGGGACGGGGAGGAGTAAGGGGAGGGGGGAGGATGGGGAGGAGTGGGAGGGAAAAGGGAGGTGGGTAGGAGGCAGAAATTTCTTTTTTTTCAATAAAAAAGAAATTTGTTTTATTATTATTTATTTAAATTAATTTACCATTCAAACATTTTCACTCTCTCCCCTCCTCCCATTTCCCTCATGCTGGGCCCTCACTTTCCTCCCTCCCATCCCTCCTTAAGAGAGTTCAGAGTACCCTGCCCTGTGGGAAGTCCAAGGCCCTTCCCCTTATATCCAACCCTAGGGAACTGTGCATCCAAATAGCCTGGGGTACCAAAAAGCCAACACATGCAGTAGAAACAGGCCCCAGTGCTATTTCTCAGTCAGTAACATTCAGAGAGTCTGATTTGATCACATTCTCATTCAGGTCTGGTCCATCTGGCATTGGTGAGCTCCCATTAGTTCAGGCACACTGTCTCAGTGCCTGGACCAGCACCTCATAGTCCTGACTTCCTTGCTCATCTTTTCCCTCCTTCTGTTTTTCAACTGGACCTTGGGAACTCAGTCCTTTGCTCTGATGAGGGTCTCTGTCTCTATATCCTTCCTTTGTCTAATGAAGATTCTATGGTGATACTTGAGATAATCTTTAGTGTGATAGTGGGGCAAGGCCAGTTCAGGCACTCTCTCCTCTGCTGCCCAAGGACCTAGCTGCGTATATCCCCATGAACACTGGTATCCCCAATAGAGCCAAGTCTCTTACCAACCCTAAAATGGGGGCCGTAATGTAGAGATCTTCTTCAATCCTCCTATATTAAACCTTCTTCCATCTTCACCTCCCCACCCCCAAACTCTCCACAGTTTTACCTTCTCCCTTCTCCCTCACCCTCTCCACTTCCCCCATCCAGCCCCCCCCCCCCCCCCCCCCCCCCTTTTTTTTTTTTTTTTTTTTTTTTTTTTTTTTTTTTTTTTTTTTTTTTTTTTTTTTTTTTTTTTTTTTTTTTTTTTTTTTTTTTTTTTTTTTTTTTTTTTTTTTTTTTTTTTTTTTTTTTTTTTTTTTTTTTTTTATTTTTTTTTTTTTTTTTTTTATAAAATTTTTTTTTTTTTTTTTTTGTTTTTTTTCCTTTTTTTTTTTTTTTTTTTTTTTTTTTAACTTTTCCCAAAGTTTTTTACAGGGTTGGAGGTCATTAAGTTACTTAGTTATTCTAATGCTGTTGGGCTGAGATAGAGTATAAGGTTGGTGGGGAGTTATTTTTGAGAAGATTGTGTGCTAGCTTCTCTTTAAGTCTCATTCTAAAGTGGTCAACTTTAAAATGAACTCCTTAAAATGCAATGTCTATGGCTAGGAATACACATTGCATCATTCTTTGCCATATGTAAGTGCGCAGCAGCTCTGGAGATGTCACTCTGGGGATGTGGTACTTCTGAATTAACTTTCCCCAGTCTACTTCCTTAGGATGTAGTCTCATTTTTTCTTTTTTTGTTTCTTTCTTTTTTAACACTGCTTATGACTGTAGTTGCAGTCTCATTTTATATATATATATATATATATATATATATATATATATATATATATATATATTTATCATACATATGCCTCGACCTGATGGGTCGACCAGTTGGCTCTCTGTGCACTCTCTCTTTTCACTAAACTAGAAGTGGGTCGACCAGTTATCTGATAAAGTGTTTGGCCTTAAAATGCTAAGTACCCAGGTCGACCAGTTGGCCCTTGTGAACGTGGGTCGACCAGTTGTCTTTTTCCATGTCTTGATTGACTAATGTCATTTTTAAATGTGTCTGTCGGTTTGTTTATCTGTTGTTCCTTTCTCTATCCCAACCTGCCCTACTCACTCTTTTTTTTATTATTTATTTATTTATTCTATCTATCTATCTATCTATCTATCTATCTATCTATCTATCCATCCATCCATCCATCCATCCATCCATCCAGATGGGAGGAGGTGAGAGGAAGGTGCCCGGTGGTCATCCAGGGGTAAATAAATAAGGCTGGGAATAAATAGCTGAATATTAATTCATTCGAATAATATTAAAACTGTTCAAGTCGAAAACAATTGCTTTCTTTTCTGTTTGCCCAGAGATCTGACTGACTGCAACTTGGAAAGAAGAAGGCCCTGCTGGACAGAGACCTCCCTCCTGCTTTGGGTGGGGTGGCTGAGTGAATGTGGGTGGGTCGACCAGTTTCCATGTTTTGTCTTTTATGGATTGAATGGATGTGTCTCATTTTTTTCATGACTTCTTGTGTATTTCTTTTCTTCCTTACTTATCTATTTACTTACTTCTTTAAAAAATGACCCACCTAGTTATTTACTTACTTTTTCGTACATTCCTTACTTCACTTCCTTATCTTCTTTCATATATCTGTTTATCTGCTCATTTATTTACTTATTGAATATTCCAATTATTACTTATTTTTATTCATTTATTCATTCTTTGTCTATTTTTATGTAGGTATTTACTTACTTTCTTAATTTTTTTTTCTTTTTATAATTTTTTTTCTTTCTTTGGAGATGTGGATCATTTATTTCCTTCCTTCCTTCCTTCCTTCCTTCCTTCCTTCCTTCCTTCCTTTCCTTCTTTCTGTCTCCTGACTGTCACTGGCTATCTCAATGGTTCTGGGTGAGTGTCAGCAAAGCAGCTCCTGAAATGGAATTTGATGAAGGGATAGATAGATAGATAGATAGATAGATAGATAGATAGATAGATAGATAGATAGATGCACACACGCACACACACACACACACACACACACATATGCACACACGTGCATGACATGTACAGATGGGGGGGTTCCAATGTTTTCAGAGGAAGGTGCTCACTGGTAATAATAAATGTGCTGATAAATAAGGCTGGAAATAGCTGAATCATTAAAAGTCTTCAAATAAATAAAAAGCAATTCCATTTCTCTCTCTCTCTCTCTCTCTCTCTCTCTCTCTCCCCCCCCCTCTCTCTCTCTCTCTCTCACCATATACCAGCACATCTGAACTGACTGCAACATACAAAAGAAGAAGAAACACAGAAGGAAGATATCCCTGCTGGACAGGATCTGATCTGAGATATCCCTGCTGGACAGGATCTGATCTGAGATGAGCATAAATTCATCGAATGGCTGCCAACAGCATTTCACTGAGAAGAGATTCCACATTTTATGCTGTACAGTTAGTTAGTTAGTTAGTTAGTTAGTTAGTATAATTAAAAGGGGCCTCCTGTGAACTGGGGTGGGGTGTGGCTTCTCAGGTCACGTCAGGTCAGGGAGGGGCTGAGGAGTGTCCCATTGGCCTTGACAATAGGCACCAGTCAGATGTTAATGTCAGGGCCTGAGAGTTCCTCAAAGGGAATGAATGGAGACCCTTGCTCACCTAAAAAACGCCTGACCTTGGAAAAGGACTTGTGGAAAGCAGGCACTTGAAACTGTGGTTTCACATCTTACCAGAAAGCTCCCTCTCAGAAGGGAAAGTCACCGTGATATCTTACTCTTTGCCCAAGGATACCCTACCATTCTGATCATTCTTACTGAATTAAGTCTTCTACTGCAAATAAATAAATAATAGAAGACTTAATTCAGTAAGTCTTCTACTTACTGAATTAACTAAGAGTGAGTAAGTAAGTAAGCAAATATGTGGATGGATGAACAAACAAATAAATACAAAGTTCACTGACTTTTGGTTTCATAATGAGTCTCTCTCTCTCTCTCTCTCTCTCTCTCTCTCACACACACACACACACACACACAAACAAAAAAAAAAAAAAATATACAATAAAAGGAAGCATAACACGTTTACTCAGGGGCAGAGTGAACTCTGAAAGTTTTCCAGGCAGGGCTATATAGAGAGATGTTCCATGTCGGGCTGCAGAGATAGTTTAGGTTCAATTCCCAGCATCTACATGGCAGCTCACAGCTGTCTGTAATCCAGGAGCCTGAGAGCCATGGCAAAAACACAAATGCACATAAGATAAAAATAAATAAATTTTTTAAAGGAAGAGATTGGGGGGGGAGAGAGACAGAATATAAGAACAAACTGAGAAACAAGGAAAGATAGTGCTGGCTGGCTGGCTGGCTGGCTGGCTGGCTGGCTTGCTTTCAGTTCCCTGACAGAAATAAGCACATTATGGAGGAACCACAAAGTTGTTACACTATGTGGGTGTAATGAGGAGAGATTGTGAGTGAGTGTGTCCTGTCAGAACAAAGTTAGTCCCATAGTTGATGAAATTCATTATCCCAAAATTTCAGCAGAATATATCCCAAGCTTGCAAATGTGTGGTCAGCATGTGACAGGTTGGGCTGGAGATGCTGAGAACTGGGGTTCACCCAGGGGAGCCCTCAATGCAAGAGCAGACACTCATTCCCGTGAAGAGTGAGGGAGGGAGGGAGATCATTCATTCCTATACTCAAGTTTAAGGAAAGATGAATGGCTATGGAGAGACCACTCACAGATATGAAAAATCTTTTCCTAAAAATCAAATTTCTCAATCAGTATGCAACTGCTGTGGTGCTTCTCCTAGATAGAGCAACACACACACACACACACACACACACACACACACACACAAACTGATTCCTTGATCTAGAGCCACAGGAAGGGGACACGGCCAACTTGAATCACAATATTCATCAGAGCATGAGAAGAGTGTAAAAAGGACACAAAAGGAGAGATAATTCTGGTCCTTCCTTCCTTCCTTCCTCAGGAAGTGACTGACAGATGAGACTTTGTCCACACAAGTTATGAAATACCAGACTTGAGTTTCCCCCTCTGTAGGTATTAGTTAGTCAGTCAGTCCTCCCTTCTTTCTGTAGGAAGGTGGTGCATGTCTCTCAGAAGTTACCTGGTTTCCTCTGCACAAGGTGACCCAGGGGAAAGCTTTCTAAGCCTTATTCAGAGCTATAGAGGATGCACCGTGACTTCAGAGACATCAGGGAGTATAGGGGTGGGTGCTTGATGCTTCAGACTCATATCATTGAAGGGCAGAACATAGTCTGGATTCACAAACATTCACAACACAGAGTCATCCTCACTTACTAACAGCCCAGGACACCCAGAGATATCAAGGAATTGCAGTCTCGGCCGTGCTGTGGTGTGTGGGGGTCGGTGCATGCCTTTAATCTCTGCTCACACACAGGTCTCTGTGAGCTCAAGGATGGCCTGATTTACAGAGTGCAGTTTTAGGACAGCACAAGATACACAAAGAAACCCTTTCTTGAAAAACAATACAGTAAAAGAAAGATAGAAAAGAAAGGAAAAAGAAAGAAGAAAAGAAAGAAAAAAGAAAAAAGAAGAAGAAAAGAAAAAGAAAAAATTGCAGTCTCTTCCTACTCTCTCATCCATTGGCTCTTAAACAGCCCTCAGGCTGAACTTGAGACCAGGGTGTGATTTTGAACTGGGAAGCCAGAAACCTTAGGGGGGTCACAGGAGGACTGACTGCAGCACTTGATGCCTCAACCCTGCTAATGGCAGTAATACGGGCTTTGGCAGAGCACTACTCCCCTTTCTCTATTATTACTGCTACACAACGAAAAGGACTTGGGGGGAGGGGGGATGATGTGCAGTGCTGGTATTGAAATCTCACTGACACCTTCCGCACTCCTTGTCAATTCCCGACTTTGTCAAATCAACTATCATGTATCTTTTGTGTGGGTTGGCCCTTTAGGAACTGAGAGAAACATGACAGGCCTACAGCATCCCTGAAACCTCCCAGTTCCTGAGCCCCAGCCCTGGAATTCTCAAAGCTATCACATCCAGAAATCTCTCCAGTCCCTGCTAGTGGTGAACTCACTTCGTCTTCCTCCCTCTGGCCTCTGCACGATCTCCATTCTCTAGACAACTTGTCTAGAAGCGAGTCTTATAGGCACCGAGAGAGTGTGTCTTGAGGGAAGTTGGCGTTTCTAGTACACGGGTGACATCAGAAAAGTCCGAGAGCTGTCCGGGATACCGTAGAATTTCCAGAGAAGGGACTGCTGATGTCGTGAGGCATTGCCTTTACCTCCTTGCAAATATTTCTCCACGAACTGACAGACCAACCGACCGACCTACCTACCGACAGGATCCTGAGGTTTCCTTTCCAGGAGTCTATCCTGCAACAAAGAGAGAGCCATTCAGGATCTCCCCCTGCCAAAACCAGAAATTTCTCTCTGCTTCATTAAAATCTTTTCACTGCTTCCTTCACTGAATGACCGACCCTTCCTCCCTCTCCTGAACAGATATTCATCCTCAGTAATATGAGAAATTAGGCCAGGAGGACACGGAGGATGAGGGTTGAGTCCTCTGAAGTGAACGAGCACTTAGGGAAGGCTAAACCTAAGGGAACTTGACTCTGAGTGACAAGAGATGACCAGCTTCTGCCAAGGCACAGAAACAGGCATCGGGCTGAGGCACCAACTGGGCGGCTCTCGGTATCCTCCTGCATCATCAGAGCTGTGTGGGAAACTCAGCCCAAAGGAGGGGCCGTGTTCAAAGGGAGAGGGAATTTTCTAGGACAGCACTGTTTTCCTTTTCATGTTTTTTTTTAACTCAGACAAAACTTTACCCAAAGTATGTTACATGGTTGGAGGTTTAAGTTACTTAGTTAGTCTAATGCTGTTGGGCTGAGATAGAGTATAAGGTTGATGGGGAGTTATTTTTGAGAAGATTGTGTGCTAGCTTCTCATTAAGTCTCATTCTAAAGTGGTCAACTTTAAAATGAACTCCTTAAAATGCAATCTCTATGGCTAGGAATACACAGTGCATCATTCCTTGCTATATGTAAGAGCGCAGCAGCTCTGGAGATGTCACTCTGGGGATGGGGCACTTCTGAATTAACTTTCCCCAGTCTAATTTCTTAGGATGCAGTCTCATTTTTTTCTTTTTTTTTTTTTTTTTTTTAACACTGCTTATGAATGGAGTTGCAGTCTCATTTTATATATATATATATATATATATATATATATATATATATATATATATATATATCATACATATGCCTCGACCTGACGGGTCGACCAGTTGGCTCTCTGTGCACTCTCAATTTTCACTAAACTAGAAGAGGGTCGACCAGGTATCCAATAAAGTGTTTGGCCTTAAAATGCTAGGATCCCAGGTCGACCATTTGGCCTCGCGAAAGTTTGTCGACCAGTTTTGTCTTTTTCCATGTCTTGATTGACTAATGTCATTTTTTTTTTTTTTTTTTCGAGACAGGGTTTCTCCGTAGCTTTTGGTTCCTGTCCTGGAACTAGCTCTTGTAGACCAGGCTGGCCTCGAACTCACAGAGATCCGCCTGCCTCTGCCTCCCAAGTGCTGGGATTAAAGGCATGCGCCACCACCACCCGGCTTAAATATTTATTTATTTATTATGTATACAATATTCTGTCTGTGTGTATGCCTGCAGGCCAGAAGAGGGCACCAGACCCCACTACAGATGGTTGTGAGCCACCATGTGGTTCCTGGGAATTGAACTCAGGACCTTTGGAAGAGCAGGCAATGCTCCTAACCACTGAGCCATCTCTCCAGCCCCTCTAATGTCATTTTTAAATGTGTCTTTTGCTTTGTTTATCTGTTGTTCCTTTCTCTATCCCAACCCGCCCTACTCACTCTTTTTATTTTTTTTTAATTATGTTATCTGTCTTGTTATCTATTTATCTATCACATCTACCCAATCTATCTATCTATCTATCCAGACCATCAGAGGATGAGTGACTAGAGAAGGGAGTATCAAGGTGGGTGCATGATGCTTAAATAAGGCATAGATTGAAGGGCAGAACATAGCAATCTGAATTCATACGAATAATATTAAAACTGTTCAAGTCGCAAAACAATTGCTTTCTTTTCTGTTTGCCCAGAGATCTGACTGACTGCAACTTGGAAAGAAGAAGGCCCTGCTGGACAGTGGCCTCCCTCCTGCTGTGGGGGTGTGGGTGAATGCTTAAGGTGGGTGGGTCGACCAGTTTCCATGTTTTGTCTTTTATGGATTGAATGGATGTGTCTCATTTTTTCATGACTTTTAGTATATTTTTTGCCCTAGTACACAAGACTTTCTTGAAAAACTATTTACTCACTTCTTTAAAAAAAGACCCAACCTAGTTATTTACTTAAAAAATTTCTCTACATTCCTTCCTTCACTTCCTTATATTCTTTCATATATCTGTTTATCTGCTCATTTATTTACATATTGAATAGTCCAATTATTACTTAATTTTATTCATTTATTGGTTCTTTGCCAAATTTTAGGGAGGTATTTACTTACTGACTTTCTAATCTTTTTAATTTTTAAAATTTATTTTCTTTCTTTGGAAATGTGGATCATTAATTTCCTTCCTTCCTTTCTTCCTTCCTTCCTTCCTTCTTTTGTCGTCTGTATTGAAATCTCACTGACACCTTCCGGACTCCTAATGAGGATAAATTCATCGACTTTGTCCAATCAACTATCATGAAACTTTGGTATGGGTTGGAGCTTTAGGAACTCAGAGAAACAAGACAGGCCTATTGCATCCCAGAAACCTCCCAGTTCCTGAGCCCTAGCCCTTGAAGTCTCAAAGCCATCACATCCAGAAATCTCTCCAGTCCCTGCTAGTGGTGAACTCACTTTGGCTTCCTCCCTCTGGCCTCTCCACGATCTCCATTCTCTAGACAACATGTCTAGAAGCAAGTCTTATAGGCACTGAGAGAGTGTGTTCTTGAGGGCAGTTGGCGTTTCTAGGACACGAGTGACATCACAAAAGTCCGAGAGCTCTCCGGGATACCGTAGAATTTCCAGAGAAGGGACTGCTGATGGCATGAGGCATGGCCTTTACCTCCTTGCTAAGATTTCTCCCCGAACTGACCGACCGACACAGGAACCTGAGGTTTCCTTTCCAGGAGTCTCTCCTGCGACACAGAGGGAGCCATTCAGGATCTCCTCCTGCCAAAACCAGAAATTTCTCTCTGCTTCATTAAAATCTTTTCACTACTTCCTTCACCGAATGACCGACCCTTCCTCCCTCCTCTGAACAGATATTCATCCTCAGTAATATGAGAAATTAGGCCAGGAGGACACGGAGGATGAGGGTTGAGTCCTCTGAAGTGAACGAGCACTTAGGGAAGGCTAAACTTAAGGGAACTTGACTCTGAGTGGCAAGAGATGAATAGCTGCTGCCAAGGCACAGATATAGGCATCGGGCTGAGGCACCAACTGGGCAGATCTCGGTATCCTCCTGCATCATCAGAGCTGTGTGGGAAACTCAGCCCAAAGGAGGGGCCGTGTTCAAAGGGAGAGGGAATTTTCTAGGACAGCACTGTTTTCTTTTTCATGTTTTTTTTTTTACTCAGACAAAACTTCACCCAAAGTGTGTTACAGGGTTGGAGGTCATTAAGTTACTTAGTTAGTCTAATGCTGTTGGGCTGAGATAGAGTATAAGGTTGATGGGGAGTTATTTTTGAGAAGATTGTGTGCTAGCTTCTCATTAAGTCTCATTCTAAAGTGGTCAACTTTAAAATGAACTCCTTAAAATGCAATCTCTATGGCTAGGAATACACAGTGCATCATTCCTTGCCATATGTAAGAGATGCAGCAGCTCTGGAGATGTCACTCTGGGGATGCGGCACTTCTGAATTAACTTTCCCCAGTCTACTTTCTTAGGATGCAGTTTCATTTTTTTCTTTTTTTCTTTCTTTCTTTTTTTTTTTAACACTGCTTATGACTGTAGTTGGAGTCTCATTTTTTTAAATATATGTATATTTTTATCATACATATGCCTTGACCTGAGGGGTCAACCAGTTGGCTCTCTGTGCACTCTCTCTTTTCACTAAACTAGAAGCGGGTCGACCAGTTATCCGATAAAGTGTTTGGCCTTAAAATGCTAAGTACCCAGGTCGACCAGTTGGCCTCGTGAACGTGGGTCGACCAGTTGTCTTTTTCCATGTCTTGATTGACTAATGTAATTTTTAAATGTGTCTGTCGGTTTGTTTATCTGTTGTTCCTTTCTCTATCCCAACCCGCCCTACTCACTCTTTTTATTTTTTATTTATTTATTTATTTATTTATTTATTTATTTATCTATCTATCTATCTATCTATCTATCTATCTATCCATCCATCCATCCATCCATCCATCCATCCATCCATCCATCTATCCATCTGTCCAGATGGGAGGAGGTGAGAGGAAGGTGCCCATTGGTCATCCAGGGGTAAATAAATAAGGCTGGGAATAAATAGCTGAATATTAATTCATTCGAATAATATTAAAACTGTTTAAGTCGAAAACAATTGCTTTCTTTTCTGTTTGCCCAGAGATCTGACTGACTGCAACTTGGAAAGAAGAAGGCCCTGCTGGACAGAGACCTCCCTCCTGCTTTGGGTGGGGTGGCTGAGTAAACGTGGGTGGGTCGACCAGTTTCCATGTTTTGTCTTTTATGGATTGAATGGATGTGTCTCTTTTTTTCATGACTTCTTGTGTATTTCTTTGCTTCCTTACTTATCTATTTACTTACTTCTTTAAAAAATGACCCACCTAGTTATTTACTTACTTTTTTGTACATTCCTTACTTCACTTCCTTATCTTCTTTCATATATCTGTTTATCTGCTCATTTATTTACTTATTGAATATTCCAATTATTACTTATTTTTATTCATTTGTTCGTTCTTTGTCTATTTTTATGTAGGTATTTACTTACTTTCTTAATTTTTTTACTTTTTAAATTTTTTTCTTTCTTTGGAAATGTGGATCATTTATTTCCTTCCTTCCTTCCTTCCTTCCTTCCTTCCTTCCTTCCTTCCTTCCTTCCTTCCTTCTTTCTTTCTGTCTCCTGACTGTCACTGGCTATCTCAATGGTTCTGGGTGAGTGTCAGCAAAGCAGCTCCTGAAATGGAATTTGATGAAGGGATAGATAGATAGATAGATAGATAGATAGATAGATAGATAGATAGATAGATAGATAGATGTTATGCGCACATGCTCACACACACACACACACACACACACACACACACGCACGTGCATGACATGTACAGATGGGGGGGTTCCAATGTTTTCAGAGGAAGGTGCTCACTGGTAATAATAAATGTGCTGATAAATAAGGCTGGAAATAGCTGAATCATTAAAAGTCTTCAAATAAATAAAAAGCAATTCCATTTCTCTCTCTCTCTCTCTCTCTCTCTCTCTCTCTCTCTCTCTCTCTCTCTCCACATAACCAGCACATCTGAACTGACTGCAACATACAAAAGAAGAAGAAACACAGAAGGAAGATATCCCTGCTGGACAGGATCTGATCTGAGATATCCCTGCTGGACAGGATCTGATCTGAGATGAGCATAAATTCATCGAATGGCTGCCAACAGCATTTCACTGAGAAGAGATTCCACATTTTATGCTGTACAGTTAGTTAGTTAGTTAGTTAGTTAAAAAGGGGCCTCCTGTGAACTGGGGTGGGGTGTGGCTTCTCAGGTCAAGTCAGGTCAGGGAGGGGCTGAGGAGTGTCCCATTGGCCTTGACAATAGGCACCAGTCAGATGTTAATGTCAGGGCCTGAGAGTTCCTCAAAGGGAATGAATGGAGACCCTTGCTCACCTAAAAACGCCTGACCTTGGAAAAGGACTTGTGGAAAGCAGGCACTTGAAACTGTGGTTTCACATCTTACCAGAAAGCTCCCTCTCAGAAGGGAAAGTCACCGTGATATCTTACTCTTTGCCCAAGGATACCCTACCATTCTGATCATTCTTACTGAATTAAGTCTTCTACTGCAAATAAATAAATAATAGAAGACTTAATTCAGTAAGTCTTCTACTTACTGAATTAACTAAGAGTGAGTAAGTAAGCAAATATATGGATGGATGAACAAACAAATAAATACAAAGTTCGCTGACTTTTCTTTTCATAATGAATCTCTCTCTCTCTCTCCACACACACACACACACACACAAACAAACAAAAACTAAATATACAATAAAAGGAAGCATAACACGTTTACTCAGGGGGCAGAGTGAACTCTGAAAATTTTCCAGGCAGGGCTATATAGAGAAATGTTCCATGTCGGTCTGCCCTCGCTTCCTCAGTTGCGGCCTGTGCCTTGCAGCGGCTGTGTGACCTGTGCCTTGTGCATGGAGCCAGCAGTTTAATATAAATTATCACGCACTGCCTTTTCTTGCTGCAGTACTTTCTGTTTTTTTAGACACCTCAGATTGACTTCAAGTCCCCACGCACCCTATTCTGCCTCCCCACATGGATTTAAACTCCACAGGCCCGCGTAATCTCTGCCTGCGTGGTTTACTCTTTTCTGAGTTGTTTTTAAATCTCCCTTGCAAGTACAGCTCTTAAGTGGTGCGAACCAGAGCACGCGGTTGCTGGTTGCGGAAGCTGCCACCCCTCAGGGTGACTCTGTCACGTGGAGGCATACACGGCTTCCGGGTTACTCTTCTCTACCCCTGGATTATTGGTTTATGGTTCCGTGTACGCCGTTTTTTGTTTAGTTCGTGACTTAGGCCCCAGTGCCGAGTCCGAGATACACAAGGCCTTCAGGCCCATAATATCCAGAGAAGCAGGACGATCTCTGAGGCCGGCTGGGTGGTGGTGGCATACGCCTTTAATCCCAGGACTCGGGAGGCAGAGGCAGACGGATCTCTGTGAGTTCGAGGCCGGCCAGGCGGTGGTGGTGCACGCCTTTAATCCCAGCACTCGGGAAGCAGAGACAGGCGGATTTCGTTGAGTTCGAGGCCAGCTGTATAATAGGTAATATGGCAGTTTTCGTTTCCAACATGAATTTAACTGTTTGGGCTACCAATACAATGGGTCTTATCATGCAAGGTTTATATGACTATGAGGATAACTTAATTTACTGGCTACTAGATTTTAGTATTCTTTTGAATATTCTATCATTTAGGAAGAATATGGCACTCCTAAGAACCATACTATCTTTACTAGAAACTCATGCAGGTCAGGAGATTCAGGATTTAAAAGAGGCAATAATAAAAAGACTTGAAATGATTGAAGAAATTATTGGAGCTGGTGAACAGAGTAATAAGGCACAAGGACAGGCTCCAATGCCAACACCAGCTATTAGAACTGGCTTACCCAAGGTTTTAGCGGCATACCCTATACTTAATTCTGACAAAGCGTCAACTTCTAAAGGATCAAATGGAGTCAGAGAAACTAGATGGACACCAATAGCAATGAATGATCTAAAAGAAATTAAGCAGGCTATTGTTAATTTTGGTTTACAAAATGCATATGTAAAGGAAATGATAAGGACTTGGGCTTCTAATGCTAGAGCTACCCCCTATGATTTCCATCAGTTAGTGTCTGCAGTTTTAGATAAGGGACCTTCCTTGATGTTTGGAATTTATTTCAGAGGAGAATCCAAACATATGGAACAGCAAGGAAGAGCAAAAGGTGTTGAGGTTTCCCAAGATCAAATTCTTGGTGCAGGAGAATATGCTGATCCACAGGTCCAAGCTCTTTATGACGATGAAGTACTGTGTCTATGTCACCAAGCAGCTTTAAATGCTTGGAATAGGATACAAGATCCAGGAAAAAGGGTTGAATCATATACCAGAATTAGGCAGGGACAGAGAGAACCCTTTATTGACTTTTTGCAAAGATTAATTAAGGCTCTGGACATAGGGGTAACAGACCCAGAATCTAGACGAATACTTCTTGAATCTCTAGCTTTTGAGAATGCAAACATAGAATGCAAAAAGATAATTGGGCCTTTAAAGTCTAGATCAGCACCTATGGATGAATGGATTCAGCATACGATGAATGTTGAGGCGTTTAGCTATAATGATGAATCTTGGGTAGGAGAAGCAGTTTCCACAGCAATGAGGAGACATCAAACTGCCAGGTGTTTTAATTGTGGTAAATTAGGACATCTGAAAAGGGATTGCAGGCACAGAATTTCTAGGAAAAATATCTCCTCTGGGAATGACAAAAATAGGAGACCTAGGCCTTCAGGTATATGTAGGCGATGCGGTAAAGGCCGACATTGGTCCAACGAATGCAGGTCAACAACAGACAAACAAGGCTACCCGATAACGCCGGGAAACTCCTTGAGGGGCCTCTCGCAGGCCCCCAAGCCAACAGTGGCCCAGTCATTCCCAGTCACAGTGGAGAACGTGCCTCACCAAGAAAATTAAAAGCTCCAATTTCTGCTGTAAAAAGTAATACTGGTCTAAATGATGAATTACGCGTGGAGGATGAGTCAAAAAACCCAGTAGGACAGAGTAAACGTATATTTTGGCAGACTTCTATTAAGGATCGAAGACCAAAGCTAAGAGTCTGTATAAATGGCACTTTTATTGAAGGCTTATTAGACACAGGTGCGGATGTAAGTATCATTACTCCAGAATCCTGGCATCCAAATTGGCCTCTTCAAGAGGTAGATGTTCAGTTTCTGGGAATTGGAACCCTATCTCGTGTAAAACAAAGCACAAGATGGGTTGAATGCATAGGGCCCGAAGGGCAAATAGGAAGACTAAGGCCATATATAGCCAATATTGCCATAAATTTATGGGGCCGTGACCTGCTACAGCAATGGAATACCCAGATTAACATTCCTGTAGTTCCAGGAACTCATAATTCTAGGAAAGATATGATGCGGTATTATGGAAAAAGGTCACCAGCCATTCAGGCTGTACAAGAACATACAACAAATACTAAACCTTTAGAGGTACCAACAGCCCTACCTTTAAAATGGCTAACTGAGAAGCCAATATGGATCAAACAGTGGCCTTTAGCTGGAGATAAATTGCAGGCATTGGAACAGCTGGTGCAAGAGCAACTAGATGCTCACCATATTGAAGAATCAACCAGCCCTTGGAATTCTCCTGTGTTTGTTGTAAAAAAGAAATCTGGTAAATGGAGAATGGTGACAGATCTAAGAGCTGTCAACAAAGTAATTCAACCTATGGGCCCACTACAATCTGGAATTCCTTTGCCTTCTCTATTACCAAAAGGATGGCCTCTTATAGTTATTGATTTGAAAGATTGTTTTTTCACTATACCGTTACAAGAAAAGGATAGAGAAAAATTTGCCTTCACAGTGCCTACTTATAATAATTCTCAGCCTAATAGGAGATATCAATGGACTGTCCTCCCACAGGGTATGCTCAATAGTCCTACATTGTGCCAATATTTTGTAAGTAAGCCATTGGAAATAATTCGTAAACAATTCCCCAAGTCCATAATTTATCATTACATGGATGACATCTTGTTATCTGATTCAAATAAAGATACTTTAGAAAGGATGTTTGAAGAAGTAAAGAAAGTCTTGCCTAGGTGGGGATTACAAATTGCCCCTGAAAAGATTCAAAGAGGAAATTCTATTAATTACCTAGGTTACAGAATAGGGTTAGAGAAAATTAAAACGCAAAAGGCACAAATTAGGAGAGACCAGTTAAAGACTCTTAATGACTTCCAAAGATTGTTAGGAGATATTTCCAGTCTACGACCAGCTGTTGGGATAACACCTGATCTAATAGTTCATTTAAACAAAACCTTAGATGGTGATAAAGATTTGAATAGTCCAAGAAAACTGACAGCTGAAGCAGAAAAGGAACTGACAATGATTGAGGAAAAATTACAGGAGGCACATGTGGATAGGGTGAACCCAAATCTTAGCTGCATCCTAGTCATATTGCCTTCCAGAATTTCTCCTACTGGGATTCTAATGCAGAGGAAGATATTATTTTAGAGTGGATATTTATACCTAATAAACCAAGTAAAAAATTAAAAACTTATGTGGAAAAAGTCTCTGAATTAATTATAAAAGGTAAGCTGAGACTTCGTCAACTAGCAGGTATAGACCCAGCAGAAATTATAGTGCCTTTTACTACTGAAGAAATAAAAAGTTATGGGAAGACAATGAACCGTGGCAAAGAGCTTGTGCTAATTTTTTGGGAGAAATTAATAGCAACTATCCCAAAAGTGGTAGACTTAACCTCATAAAGAGAACTTCTTGGATTCTTCCTAAAATTGTACGTGATGCTCCAATAACTGGAGCCCGTACGTTCTATACTGATGCAAATAAATCAGGGAAAGCAGGTTACAAGTCAGATGAATTGAGTAAGGTGGAACAAAGCCCTTATAATTCTGTCCAGAAGGCAGAATTATATGCCATTCTTATGGTGCTAAGGGATTTTAAAGAACCTCTTAATATAGTTACAGATTCTCAATATGCAGAAAGAGTTATCTTGCATATTGAAACCGCTGAATTTATACCAGATGACACAGAGTTGACTTCATTGTTTATCCAGGTACAAGACATAATCAGAAACAGGCTTTGTCCGATGTACATAACACACATCCGGTCCCATACAGGTCTGCCTGGTCCTCTAGCCCAAGGCAACGCTGAGATTGATCAATTATTGATTGGAAGTGTGTTGCAGGCCTCAGAATTTCATAAAAAGCATCATGTCAATAGTAAAGGCCTAAAGAAAGAATTTTCCATTACTTGGCAACAAGCTAAAGACATTATAAAGAGATGTCCTACTTGTTCTTTCTATAATCAAACACCGTTGCCTGCAGGGAGTAACCCAAAGGGTACTAAGAGAAATGAAATCTGGCAGATGGATGTGTTCCACTTTATGGAATTTGGTAAATTAAAATATGTACACCACACCATAGACACGTATTCAGGTTTTCAATGGGCTACTGCCCTGAGTTCAGAAAAGGCTGATTCAGTAATCACACATTTATTGGAAGTTATGGCCATCATGGGTATACCTGCACAAATAAAGACAGATAATGGTCCAGCATATGTATCTAAGAAAATGAAACGCTTTTTTGACTATTATAATATAAAACACATTACAGGTATACCAAATAATCCTACAGGTCAGGCAGTTATAGAAAGATCAAATCGTACTATAAAGGATATGCTGAACAAACAGAAAGGGACTGAAAATACCCCCAGAAATAGATTACATAATGCTTTATTAACCTTGAATTTTCTTAACGCTAATGAGAAAGGAACGACAGCAGCAGAAAGACATTGGATAATGGAAAAGTCTGCTGAACTAAATCAACCGATTTATTTCAAAGATGTGCTGACCTCTCAATGGAAGCCAGGAGATGTGCTACGTTGGGGAAGGGGTTTTGCTCTTGTTTCCACAGGAGAAGAAAAATTGTGGATACCATCAAAATTAATAAAGTTTCGATTTGAAGAGGAGAAACCTCTTGGAAAGGAGAAATGACAACCCATCCACAATGATGATATTCATACAGGTGGTAAGAAAAACATATAGAATGGGGGCAGGGTTCTGTTCTTCTCTCCATAGGAAAACACTCTTCTTTGAAAAATTCAAAGGACCCTGGATGTTTGGATACTGACAGATGGAAAAATACCTGCCCAATAGGAAATATCAAGAAAACTGAATGGGTTGTGTAAGTAAAATATATTAAACCATATTTCTAAATTTATAGAGCTGGTTTTGAAGTTGGACTCTGGCTCAGTCCCTCTCCAATTCCAAGCCTGTTGGTAAGAGAAAAACCCAGAGTTTCTGGAGTTTCTGACTCATGTCAAGAGCCATGATATGGGACAGAAAGAAATATGAGTTTAGAAAACATCTTTGCTTTTCTTCATATCTATCATACTTTTCATTGAATATATCTATCATGCCTTTCATTGAATATATATGTCTATATATGTCTATATGATTAATGCTTAAGTTTTTCACAATGAACAATGAGTCTTTCCTGAAGTGACATTTGAAGTTTCCAGGAAGAAGATGGGGCCCCACAACAACAACTCTACCTGGTTGATATGACGTCATGATACTGATAGCGCTACTACAAGACCTGTTTTGGGTACCAACTGCACAAGACGATCCCAACTTGGTTAGCTGAAATGGTGCACATCTTGTACAACATTCTGGCCAGACCTCCACAAAATACTCAGAGACTATTTGCAATTTTAAAAGACATTGATCTTGAAATTTAACCATCATTTTACTTTCACAGGATCCCCCAGAAAGAACGTCGCCCCCATGACAGCTGGAAGTAATTCTAGAGGACGACGTCCCCTCTCCCAGTAAAGTTTGCCCCTGGGTTTAGGGACATCATTTAGGGGTTGGGAGGTTGGGGGAGGAATTTTATAAGCTCAGGGATCATTTTGAAAAAAAAGAGGGATTGATGGGATAATAGATTTATAATTGTGAGTTACTGTTTTTAGACAAATATATTGATATCGATTTTTGTATATTGATACAAAGTTAAATTATATTGACTATTGTATGCATGCATGTTTCTACCTCTGTTTAAAACATTTTTTGTGTATTGACATATATTGTATTGATATATATATATATATATATATATATATATATATATATATAAATATATATTTACCATATTGCAGTGTACATTTCTACCTCTGATTAAGATACTCATATATTGTTTGTATATTGATATATATTTACCATATTGCAATGTATATTTGTACATTGTTTATATTTGGAGGTCATTGTCCTCATTTGTTTCACAGTCGTTTATTGTCTTAGTCTTTAAGTTAGATAGATATTGAGAATTATATAGATTATAGTCATTTAAGTTTGTCATTTATAATTAGACTAATCAGGTTCTTTAGATATATAGAGATTATACTCAGTATAGACAGATGGTCTTCAACCTCTTCAAAGAGCTGTAGAAAATGGCCTTTAATCTAACTCAGAGTTTTGTGGTAGTGAGACACAATTGCTCCTGGCAACACCGCTCTATTCCCGAGAGAATGTTGAGCACCAAAGACACTCCACCTGGAGCCTTTCTTTTTGGCAGAAGTGGCCTTGGGGCAAAGAAATGCCCATACCTCAACCACTGACAGAGATACAGAGCGTGCATCAATGGATAAAACAGGACTGTCATATCCTGCCAAGACAGGGTAAGATAGTTTTGAAAAGTTGCTTGCCTTTGAAAATGGTATGTCAGTTATGTTAGGCCTTAGCCAAAGTTGGTTGCTTCGACGCTGCAAACATGACTTTGGGTGATTGCCCAGGTAGCTAGTTGTCTCTGTGATTTGTTGCATGTTTTGGAAGTTGTTTTACTGAACTTCCTAATTACTCAGGTAACATTATTTCCCTTCTCAGATCTTCGATGGGGTTGAAGACTATATAAATGTAGTTACTTTTCTCTCATGACTTGGCCAAGTTATTTATTATACAAGACCTAAGCTAGTTAGAATAGGATATTTGTACTTATTGTATATAATTTTGTAGTAGGTTTAGAACTTTCTTACTTAAACAAAAGGGGGAGGTGTTGCGGGAGGTCCTTCCGCCCCTCCAACCAATAGCTGCTGAGATACCAGCCCATTGGGGCATGGTTTCTCTCCCTTTAAAAGAAGTGGCTATTTTCTTCTGCTCTCTCTTCACTTCCTGCTCCGCTGGAGACTAGACTCCCTTCCTCGTTGCACAGATGGCTGTTGTCTGGGACGGTGATCTGTAAGTTTTTTCCTTTTTAAATAAATAACACCCTATTAATCATAACTCCAAACTGGTGTGGCATTGTTCGTGACTTACGCCTTCATTTTGGCGCCCAACGTGGGGCTCGAACCCACGACCCTGAGATTAAGAGGCTCATGCTCTACCGACTGAGTTTAGGTTCAATTCCCAGCATCTACATGGCAGCTCACAGCTGTCTGTAATCCAGGAGCCTGAGAGCCATGGCAAAAACACAAATAAAAAAATAAATAAATTTTTTAAAGGAAGAGATTGGGGGGGAGAGAGACAGAATATAAGAACAAACTGAGAAACAAGGAAAGATAGTGCTGGCTGGCTGGCTGGCTGGCTGGCTAGCTTGCTTTCAGTTCCCTGACAGAAATAAGCACATTATGGAGGAACCACAAAGTTGTTACACTATGTGGGTGTAATGAGGAGAGATTGTGAGTGAGTGTGTCCTGTCAGAACAAAGTTAGTCCCATAGTTGATGAAATTCATTATCCCAAAACTTCAGCAGAATATATCCCAAGCTTGCAAATGTGTGGTCAGCATGTGACAGGTTGGGCTGGAGATGCTGAGAACTGGGGTTCACCCAGGGGAGCCCTCAATGCAAGAGCAGACACTCATTCCCGTGAAGAGTGAGGGAGGGAGGGATCATTCATTCCTATACTCAAGTTTAAGGAAAGATGAATGGCTATGGAGAGACCACTCACAGATATGAAAAATCTTTTCCTAAAAATCAAATTTCTCAATCAGTATGCAACTGCTGTGGTGCTTCTCCTAGATAGAGCAACACACACACACACAAAAAAAAAAAAAAACTGATTCCTTGATCTAGAGCCACAGGAAGGGGACACGGCCAACTTGAATCACAATATTCATCAGAGCATGAGAAGAGTGTAAAAAGGACACAAAAGGAGAGATAATTCTGGTCCTTCCTTCCTTCCTTCCTTCCTTCCTTCCCTCAGGAAGTGACTGACAGATGAGACTTTGTCCAAGCAAGTTATGAAATACCAGACTTGAGTTTCCCCCTCTGTAGGTATTAGTTAGTCAGTCAGTCCTCCCTTCTTTCTGTAGGAAGGTGGTGCATGTCTCTCAGAAGTTACCTGGTTTCCTCTGCACAAGGTGACCCAGGGGAAAGCTTTCTAAGCCTTATTCAGAGCTATAGAGGATGCACCATGACTTCAGAGACCTCAGGGAGTATAGGGGTGGGTGCTTGATGCTTCAGACTCATATCATTGAAGGGCAGAACATAGTCTGGATTCACAAACATTCACAACACAGAGCCATCCTCACTTACTAATAGCCCAGGACACCCAGAGATAACAAGAAATTGCAGTCTCGGCCGGGCTGTGGTGTGTGGGGGTCGGTGCATGCCTTTAATCTCTGCTCACACACAGATGTCTGTGAGCTCAAGGATGGCCTGATTTACAGAGTGAGTTTTAGGACAGCCCAAGATACACAAAGAAACCCTTTCTTGAAAAACAAAACAGCAAAAGAAAGAAAGAAAAAGAAAGAAAGAAAGAAAGAAAGAAAGAAAGAAAGAAAAAAAAAAAAAAAAAAAAAAAAAGAAAAAAAAAAAAAAAAAAAATTGCAGTCTCTTCCTACTCTCTCATCCATTGGCTCTTAAAGAGCTCTCAGGCTGAACTGGAGGCCAGGGTGTCATTTATAACTGGGAAGCCAGAAACCTTAGGGGGATCACAGGAGGACTGACTGCAGCACTTGATGCCTCAACCCTGCTAATGGCTGTAATACGGGCTTTGGCAGAGCACTACTCCCCTTTCTCTATTATTACTGCTACACAAAAAAAAGGACTTGGGGGGGGGGGGGATGATGTGCAGTGCTGGTATTGAAATCTCACTGACACCTTCCGCACTCCTTGTCAATTCCCGACTTTGTCAAATCAACTATCGTGAATCTTTGGTGTGGGTTGGCCCTTTAGGAACTCAGAGAAACAAGACAGGCCTATTGCATCCCAGAAACCTCCCAGTTCCTGAGCCCTAGCCCTGGAAGTCTCAAAGCCATCACATCCAGAAATCTCTCCAGTCCCTGCTAGTGGTGAACTCACTTCGTCTTCCTCCCTCTGGCCTCTCCACGATCTCCATTCTCTAGACAACATGTCTAGAAGCGAGTCTTATAGGCACCAAGAGAGTGTGTCTTGAGGGCAGTTGGCGTTTCTAGGACACGAGTGACATCACAAAATTCTGAGAGCTCTCCGGGATACCGTAGAATTTCCAGAGAAGGGACTGCTGATGTCGTGAGGCACGGCCTTTACCTCCTTGTTAATATTTCTCCCAGAACTGACCAACCGACCGACCGACCGGAACCTGAGGTTTCCTTTCCAGGAGTCTCCCCTGCGACACAGAGGGAGCCATTCAGGATCTCCTCCTGCCAAAACCAGAAATTTCTCTCTGCTTCATTAAAATCTTTTCACTACTTCCTTCACCGAATGACCGACCCTTCCTCCCACTCCTGAACAGATATTCTTCCTCAGTAATATGAGAAATTAGGCCAGGAGGACACGGAGAATGAGGGTTGAGTCCTCTGAAGTGAACGAGCACTTAGGGAAGGCTAAACTTAAGGGAACTTGACTCTGAGTGGCAAGAGATGAATAGCTGCTGCCAAGGCACAGATACAGGCATCAGGCTGAGGCACCAACTGGGCGGCTCTCGGTATCCTCCTGCATCATCAGTGCTGTGTGGGAAACTCAGCCCAAAGGAGGGGCCGTGTTCAAAGGGAGAGGGAATTTTCTAGGACAGCACTGTTTTCTTTTTCATGTTTTTTTTTAACTCAGACAAAACTTCACCCAAAGTATGTTACAGGGTTGGAGGTCATTAAGTTACTTAGTTAGTCTAATGCTGTTGGGCTGAGATAGAGTATAAGGTTGATGGGGAGTTATTTTTGAGAAGATTGTGTGCTAGCTTCTCATTAAGTCTCATTCTAAAATGGTCAACTTTAAAATGAACTCCTTAAAATGCAATATCTATGACTAGGAATACACAGTGCATCATTCCTTGCCATATGTACGAGCACAGCAGTTCTGGAGATGTCACTCTGGGGATGCGGCACTTCTGAATTAACTTTCCCCAGTCTACTTTGTTAGGATGCAGTCTCATTTCATTTCTTTCTTTCTTTTTTAACACTGCTTATGACTGTAGTTGCAGTCTCATATTTTTACATATATATTTATTTATCATACATATGCCTCTACCTGACGGGTCAACCAGTTGGCTCTCTGTGCACTCTCTCTTTTCACTAAACTAAAAGCGGGTCGACCAGTTATCCAATAAACTGTTTGTCCTTAAACGCTCAGTAATTGAACCATCTCGGGGTGAGTGAGTTTCTGACCCGTGGCTGCAGCCTGGGTCAAGGAACTATTTCCTGCAGTACCTATACCCGTGCATACTGCCCACCCCTCCTACCTCAACCAGCGTCCATCCAGAACCATCCCCCACTTCTCTCTCCATTCCATCTCTGTGCAAATAACATCACCCTGCTCAGCCTGTCTGGGTTCTGGGGCTAAATCCGGAGGGCAGCCGGCTGGCTCGGATTCCTTTTCCTCAGTAGCCTGCCTGCAGCAAGCAGGGTAGGTGCTTTGTTTAGGAGCTACCAAACCAGCAAGGAGAGCTGATCTCGGCACCAGGAGAACCATCTCGGGGTTAGTGTTTCTCACCCGCGGCTGCAGCCCGGGTCAAGGAACTATTTCCTGCAGGGCCTATACCCCTGCATACTGCCCCCCTCCTACCTCACCCAGCGTCCATCCAGAACCATCCCCCACTTCTCTCTCCCTGCCATCTCTGGGCAAAAAACATCACCCAGCTCAGCCTATCTGGGTGCTTGGGCCGAATCCGGAGGGTAGCCAGACGGGTGGGAATTCTTTGTACGCATAGCATGCTTAATGCAGCCTAGGAGCATTTACGGGCTACCCAACCAGCCAGGGAGACCTCATCTACGCACCAGGAGAACCATCACTGGGGCACCTAGAGAGCCATCGCGGGAGAGCGCCATCTCTGGGAAGGTACATCAGTGGGCAAGGAGAACTGATCCTGTAAAGGAAGATCTTTAGGGGAGCATTCGGAGGAAGAGATGGGCAGGCGCCAATGCAAGAATTCACCCAACAATCTGAAAAACAACATGAAACCACCAGAACCCAGCGACCCCACAACAGGAGGACATGAACACCTTAATCAAGAAGAAGTAGAAAAGGAGCCGGAGGAGGAGGGGAGAGGTCCGGAGGACACCAACATGAACAAGTTGAAATCATCGCAGAAGGATAAAGTTCGTCAGTTTATGATCTTCACACAATCTAGTGAAAAAACTGCTGTGAGTTGTCTTTCTCAAAATGACTGGAAGTTAGATGTTGCAACAGATAATTTTTTTCAAAATCCAGAACTTTATATACGGGAGAGTGTCAAAGTTTCATTGGACAGGAAGAAGTTAGAACAACTTTACAATAGATACAAAGATCCTCAAGATGAAAATAAAATTGGAATCGATGGCATACAGCAGTTCTGTGATGATCTGGCCCTCGATCCAGCCAGCATTAGTGTGTTGATCATCGCATGGAAGTTCAGGGCAGCCACACAGTGCGAGTTCTCCAAACGGGAGTTCATGGATGGCATGGCAGAGTTAGGATGTGACAGCATAGAAAAACTAAAGGCCCAAATACCCAAGATGGAACAAGAATTGAAAGAACCAGGATGATTTAAGGATTTTTACCAGTTTACTTTTAATTTTGCAAAGAATCCAGGACAAAAAGGATTAGATCTAGAAATGGCCATTGCTTACTGGAACTTAGTGCTTAATGGAAGATTTAAATTCTTAGACTTATGGAATAAATTTTTGTTGGAGCATCATAAACGATCAATACCAAAAGACACGTGGAATCTTCTGTTAGACTTCAGTTCAATGATTGCAGATGACATGTCCAATTATGATGAAGAAGGAGCATGGCCTGTTCTTATTGATGACTTTGTGGAATTTGCGCGCCCTCAAATTGCTGGGACAAAAAGTACAACAGTGTAGCACTAAGGAACCTTCTAGAATGTACATAGTCTGTACAATAAATACAACGGGAAATACACAGTCAATTTCTGCTGGCTGGACCGAACTGAAGATCAATCCTCACAGTTCAGACTGAGGGTTGAGACCAACTTTAAGGATACATCTTGGACCATATCGTACTCATTCTTCTACTGGTGGTTTGGGCTTGTCTTCTAGTCTGGGCCACTCTAAACATTTATAATTCCAACATTGTGGATGTCATCTTATACCTGTGGACCATCTTAGTTTGTCTTCCCATAAGTCATAGAAGCTTGATGGTGATTATTTTGAGGTTTCCATTCTTGCATAAAGCACAATGCTGTCTTCATCAGAAAACAGTTTGGCATAAGAATTAAACATAATAATGAACACCACAAACAATTTATAAAAACTTCTTAAGTATATGCTTTGGGCTAGTTGCAAAGACTATGCTGGTAGCCCTTCAAAGGAGAGGGATTTATCTGAGTGTACCGGATCTGGAATGGTGTTTGCTTTGAGGGAATTTTCCTGGCAAACTACATGTACTGTTGATGTGAGTGGAATAGTTGATGAAAGAAATGTCAAAATAACCCACATATGACAATTTAGA
Source organism: Microtus agrestis (assembly GCA_902806775.1). Classification (NCBI taxonomy): domain Eukaryota; kingdom Metazoa; phylum Chordata; class Mammalia; order Rodentia; family Cricetidae; genus Microtus; species Microtus agrestis. Next base: position 19,136 of record CADCXT010003428.1, on the reverse strand, counting down.
ATAACTTGGTGACTACCTGAAATATGTCTTGTATTTCAGACTCTCACAAAGGTTCTACAGAACAGTCTCTGGTTGTCCTACCCATGTTTGTATGCAGTGGTCCTGCAGGGAAGTTTATTTAAAAACTATTGTACTGGGATATGATGTTAGATTCCACTCGTCTGCACCACAGCACAGAATCGGATTTCATTGTGCTCTGAAATGCTTCTATGCCTTTCGAATAAGTTAAACTATTTTGTTTGTTTTGAATGTTTTGGATTGCTATATAATACAATGTTCTAAATTTAGGCATGAGGGTTTAGTTTTTGTTTTTTTAAACTTTTTTGTCATCGCACTATGGAACACAATGTAGTTCACTTAATTTATAAGAAGATAGTAGGATTTACATTTTCCAAGTGGTTGTGATGAGCCGTGAAGTTCAATGTTTATCATATCGGCACTGCTCTTTCGGGCGATACTCCAGCCTTTATGACCTCTTGTGTGAAGAGGCTGTACTGCTAAATCACTGTGGTTGCCAAATCTTTACTCTGAGAGCAGAGGTTTTCAAAGGAGCGAGTGCTGGTGCAGAATACCAATGGCTTCTGTTCTAGAAATTATTTGAACTTTTGATTGTTTTCATCTCACTCGCATTTGCTGTTTCCACACAAAGCAGACTGTATGTTATTTTTTTCTTGACAGGACCCATGACTTGCTCTCCTGATGAACATGCTTGTTTCTCTGGTAACATACTGACATGTGAAAAGGGCATACTTTAAATATTTTCAGGAAGTTAAAATGACGAACTTAGGTGTTGGATGACTGGCCTTTGGTAGGGACAGTTTGCTCCACGTGTCCCGCTCCTCTTCAGGACGCGAAGGATGTGCTTCGGGAGAGCAGACCATTTCATGCAGCTATGGAAATGATTGAGCTGCTTTTAGTTACATGATTTGGAAACTGCATAGAAAGATTACCTTATAGATATATCATTATTCCAATCATAACTTTAATTTAGGAATACATTTCAAATACCAAAAGAAGGCTTAGAGTCAATTTTTATTCACGTTACACGAATCTGGTTATTAAAAGAAAAAAGAATCTTACTGTTTTCAGTATTTCTTGATTTCAGTTTTGTAAATATGAAGAACTTCAATTATGAAAAAAATTATTAAAGATATATATGTATACACACACATATATATCTTTAGGATAAAGATATATAGTATACACACATATATCTTTACAATAAAGATATATATGTATACACACACATACACATATATATCTTTAAAAGTTTTGCAAGCATATATTGCTTATTCCCTACATGGACCATTTTGAGTTCTGCTACTGTCTTCAGATTGATTGAGTCATGTGTGGTTTGTTTTCCAATGAAAGCCTTCTGGCTTCCCTCCTCACCTCAGACCTTTCTCATGAGAATCGTGATGTTCATTTGTGGCCTAATGCTTTGAGTTTGACAGATTTTATTTTTGAATGCAAGACTTTTCAACTTTGTCATCAGTTTGGTACTAAACATTTACAATTACGGTGTAATTATAAACAAAAATCTATAAAGCTTTAATATAATTATGTAGCAAAAGAAGTCAAGGTTGTTCACCATGGTGGCATCTTAGCATTAAACAAAACTATCACTAGGGCTCAAAAGAGAATCTGATTTAATGTGTTTATTCCAAGGATAATTGTCTGCTTATAGGGAATGTTTTGTACTAAAATGCTTCCACTATTGGGGGAGGGGCATCAGCAAGTTTGGAGAGAAACAGCCCACACGCACACAGCCATTGCAGCTGCTCCGGGTCACGGGCGTCCGTCATTGTGGGCGTCAGCGCGCCATGCTGATTCCTTTTTTTTTCCAGACAGACCCGTAGGGAGAGTTTACTTTTTGCCAAATGTCAGAACAGGTACACATTTTTAAATGTAATTCTTTTTAAATAGTAAAATGTATAAAATGAGAAGTACCCACATATAAAATACTTGAGATCAAGGTTCTCTTCAGTGAATATCATCTGCATATCTCTGTAAGTTCAAGTGTGTCTTTTACGATCCCTGTCATATTACCAACAGAGTCAATAAAAGCTCCGTGAAATTGCAAAAAAAAAGAAGAAGTAGAAAAAAATGGAATCTATGAAAGTGATTGACATCCTTAAACAGCATGTAAAAAATTCCCTTATGGAAATGGATGAGAAGTATAACAGAAAGTTTGAAGAATTGAATAAATCAGTGAATGATACCCTTATAGAAATGGATGAGAAGTATAACAGAAAGTTTGAAGAATTGAATAAATCAGTGAATGATACCCTAGGAACCAAGGAAATACAATCAAACAGATAATGGAAACAGTTCAAGACCTGAAAACTGAAATAGAGACAAAGAACAAAACACAAACAGAGGGCCGACTGGACATAGAGAATCTAGGTAAACGAATAGAAACTACAGAAACAAGTATAACCAACAGAATACAAGAGATCGAAGAAAGAATCTCAGATGCTGAAGATACCATAGAGAAAATAAACGCACTGATCAAAGAAAACAGCAAATCCAACATGCTCTTATCACAAAACATTCAGGAAATCTGGGACACAATAAAAAGACCAAACCTAAGAACAATTGGAGTCGAAGAAGGAGAAGAAGAGCAGCTCAACGGTCCAGAAAATATATTTAATAAAATTATAGAAGAAAACCTTCCCAACCTAAAGAAAGATATACCTATGAAGATTCAAGAAGCATACAGAACACCAAATAGGCTGGATCAAAAAAGAACATCCCCTCGCCACATAATAATCAAAACACAAAGCATACAAAATAAAGAAAGAATATTAAGAGCTGCAAAGGAAAAAGGCCAAGTTACTTATAAAGGTATACCTATCAGACTTACACCTGACTTCTCTTTGGAAACCATGAAAGCCAGAAGGTCCTGGATAGATGTACTGCAGAAACTAAGAGACCATGGATGCAAGCCCAGACTACTATACCCAGCCAAGCTTTCGTTCACTATAAATGGAGAAAACAAAATTTTTCAAGATAAAAAAAATTTAAACAATACTTAGCCACAAATCCAGCCTTACAGAAAGTACTAGAAGGAAAGTCACAAACCAAGGAGTCCAACAATGCCCACAATAACTCAGACATCTAGAGTCCCTTCACCAGCACAACTCAAAGAAGGGAAACACACAAACTCTACTTCTAGAAAAACGACCGGAATGAACAACCACTGAACATTAATATCACTTAATGTCAATGGACTCAACTCATCTATAAAAAGGCACAGGCTAAGAGATTGGATACGAAAACAGGATCCAACATTCTGCTGTTTACAAGAAACACACCTCAAACACAAAGACAGGCACCTACTCAGAGTAAAGGGCTGGGACAAGGCTTATCAAGCAAATGGACCTAAGAATCAAGCAGGTGTGGCCATACTAATTTCTAACAAAGTTGATTTCAAACTTAAATCAATCAGAAGAGATGGAGAGGGACATTTTATACTCATAACAGGAACAATTCATCAGGAGGAAGTCTCAATCCTGAATATCTTTGCCCCTAATATAAAAGCACCCATGTACGTAAAAGAAACATTACTAAAACTCAAGGCTGCCATCAAACCGCACACACTAATATTAGGAGACTTCAGCACTCCTCTCTCACCAATGGACAGGTCAATCAGACCGAAACCTAACAGAGAAATAAGAGAATTAATGGAGGTAATGAATCAAATGGACTTAACAGACATCTATAGAACATTCCACCCAAATAGAAAAGAATATACCTTCTTCTCTGCAGCTCATGGAACCTTCTCGAAAATTGACCACATCCTCGGTAACAAAGCAAACTTCCACAGTTACAAAAAAATATGCGTAACCTTCTGCGTCTTATCAGATCACCATGGATTAAAGTTAGAATTCAACAACAATGCTACCCCCAGAAATCCTACAAACTCATGGAAACTGAACAGTCAACTACTGAACCACACATGGATCAAGGAAGAAATAAAGAAAGAAATTAAAGTCTTCCTTGAATTCAATGAAAATAAAGAAACAACCTACTCAAACTTATGGGACACTATGACAGCAGTCTTGAGAGGAAAGTTCATAGCACTAAGTGCCCACATAAAGAAAACAGAGAAAGCACACATTGGAGACTTAACAGCCCATCTGAAAGCTCTAGAAAAAAAAGAAGCAGACTCTCCTAAGAGGAGTAGAAGAATGGAAATAATCAAAATGAGGGCAGAAATCAATAAAACAGAAACATAGAAAACAATCCAAAGAATCAATGAAACAAAAAGCTGGTTCCTGGAGAAAATCAATCAGATTGATAAACCCCTATCCAAACTAATCAAACGGCAGAGAGAGAGTATGCAAATTAATAAGATCAGAAATGAAAAGGGGGACATAACCACAGACAGAGAGGAAATTCAGAGAATAATTAGATCTTACTACAAAAGCCTGTATGCCACAAAACTGGAAAATGTGGAAGAAATGGACACTTTTTTAGATAAATACCATATATCAAAGCTAAACCAAGACCAGGTGAATGACCTAAATAGACCTGTTAGTCGCAAAGAATTAGAAACTGTTATCAAAAACCTCCCTACCAAAAAAAGCCCAGGACCAGTTGGTTTCAATACGGAATTCGACCAGAACTTCCAAGAAGACCTAATGCCTATACTCCTTAATGTATTTCACAATATAGAAACAGAAGACTCGTTGCCAAATTCCTTTTCTGAAGCTACAGTTACTCTGATACCCAAACCACACAAAGACCCAACCAAGAAAGAGAAATACAGGCCAATCTCGCTCATGAACATTGATGCAAAAATCCTCAACAAAATACTGGCAAACCGAATCCAAGAACACATTAGAAAAATTATCCATTATGATCAAGTAGGCTTCATCCCAGAGATGCAGGGCTGGTTCAATATACGAAAATCTATCAATGTAATCCATCATATAAATAAGCTGAAAGAAAAAAACCATATGATCATTTCATTAGATGCTGAAAAAGCTTTTGACAAAATTCAACATCCCTTTATGATAAAAGTCTTGGAGAGATTAGGGATACAAGGGACATACTTAAATATAATAAAAGCTATTTACACCAATCCGACAGCTAACATCAAATTAAATGGAGAGAAACTCAAAGCCATCCCACTGAAATCAGGAACACGACAAGGCTGTCCACTCTCTCCATACCTCTTCAATATAGTGCTTGAAGTGTTAGCAATAGCAATAAGACAACACAAGGGGATCAAGGGGATTTGAATTGGCAAGGAAGAAGTTAAACTTTCGTTATTTGCAGAAGATATGATAGTGTACATAAGCGACCCCAAAATCTCCACCAAAGAACTCCTACAGCTGATAAACACGTTTAGTAATGTGGCAGGATACAAGATCAACTCCAAAAAATCAGTTGTCCTCCTTTACACAAAGGATATGGAAACAGAGAGGGAAATCAGAGATGCATCACCTTTCACGATAGCCACAAACAGCATAAAATACCTTGGGGTAACTCTAACCAAGGAAGTGATAGATCTATTTGACAACAACTTTAAGGCATTGAAGAAAGAAATTGAAGATGATACCAGAAAATGGAAGGACCTCCCTTGCTCTTGGATTGGGAGGATCAACATAGTAAAAATGGTAATTCTTCCAAAGGCAATTTATAGATTCAATGCAATCCCCATCAAGGTCCCATCAAAATTCTTCACAGATCTTGAGAGGACAATAATCAACTTTATATGGAAAAACAATAAACCCAGGATAGCCAAAACAATCTTATACAATAAAGGAACTTCTGGAGGCATTACCATCCCTGACTTCAAACTCTATTACAGAGCTACAGTAATGAAAACAGTGTGGTACTGGCATAAAAACAGAGAAGTCGATCAATGGAATCGTACAGAAGACCCGGATTTTAACCCACAAACCTATGAACACCTCATTTTTGATAAAGGAGCTAAAAGCATACAATGGAAGAAAGAAAGCATCTTCAACAAATGGTGCTGGCACAATTGGATGTCAACCTGTAGAAGAATGAAAATAGACCCATATCTCTCACCATGCACAAAACTCAAGTCCAAATGGATCAAAGACTACAATATCAATCTGAACACACTGAACTTGTAAGAAGAGAAAGTGGGAAGTACCCTACAACAGTTGGGCACAGGAGATCGCTTCTTATGTATAACCCCAGCAGCACAGACATTAAGGGAAACATTGAATAAATGGGACCTCCTGAAACTGAGAAGCTTCTGTAAAGCAAAGGACACTGTCACTAAGACCAAAAGGCAACACACTGACTGGGAGAAGATCTTCACCAACCCCGCAACAGACAAAGGCCTGATCTCCAAAATATATAAAGAACTCAAGAAACTAGACATTAAAACGCTAAATAACCCAATTAAAAATTGCGGCACTGAGCTGAACAGAGAAATCTCAACAGAAGAATTCCAAATGGCCAAAAGACACTTAAGGTCATGCTCAACCTCCTTAGCGATCAGGGAAATGCAAATCAAAACAACTTTGAGATATCATCTTACGCCTGTCAGAATGGCTAAAATCAAAAACACCAATGATAGTCTTTGCTGGAGAGGTTGTGGAGGAAGGGGTACCCTCATCCATTGTTAGTGGGAATGCAAACATGTGCAACCACTTTGTAAATCAGTGTGGCGGTTTCTCAGGAAATTCTGGATCAACCTACCCCTGGACACATCAATACCACTCTTGGGAATATACCCAAGAGATACGCTATCATATAACAAAAGCATTTGTTCAACTATGTTCATAGCAGAATTATTTGTTATAGCCAGAACCTGGAAACAACCTAGATGTCCTTCAATGGAAGAATGGATGAAGAAAGTGTGGAATATTTACATATTGGAGTACTACTCAGCGGTAAAAAACAATGACTTCTCGAATTTTGCATGCAAATGGATGGATATAGAAAACACTGAGTGAGGTATCCCAGACCCAAAAAGAGGAACATAGGATGTACTCACTCATAATTGGTTTCTAGTCACAAATAATGGTCATTGAGTCTATATTCTGTGATCCTAAATAAGCTCAATAAGAAGGTGAACCCAAAGAAAATCATATAGTTATTATCCCGAATACGGGAAGTAGACAAGATTGCCGGGCAAAAAATTGGGAAAGTGGGGGTGGGGTGGAATGGGGGTAAGGGGAGCTGGGGAGAGAAAGCAAGAAGAGGAGAATGGGGGGAGGTTGGGGAAACGGGATGATTGGAAGAAAGGAAGTTTGGATAGAGGAGCAGGGAATCACATAACTTAATTAAGGGAGTCATCTAAGGGATGGCAAGAGACTTGAAAATAGGGGGGATCCCAGGTACCCAGGGCGATGTCTCCAGGTAGCTCCTTGAGCAGCTGTGGATATGAACCTGAAATGACCCTATCCTATTGCCATACTGATGAATATCTTGCATATCACCATAGAACCTTCATCTGGAGATGGATGGAGATAGAGACAGAGACCCAAACTGGAGCATCAGACTGAGCTCTCAAGGTCCCAATGGCGAGCAGAAGGAGGGAGAACATGAGCAAGGAAGTCGGGACCAAGAGGGGCGCACCCACCCACTGAGACAGTGAGGCTGTTCTAGTGGGAGCTCACCAAGGCCAGCTGGACTGTGACTGAAAAAGCATGGGATAAAAGTAGACTCTTTGAACATGGCGGACAATGAGGGCTGCTGAGAAGCCAAAGACAATGGCACGGGGTTTTGATCCTACTCCATGTTCTGGTTTGTGGGAGCCTAGCCAGGTTGGATGTTCACCATCCTAGACCAGGATGGAGGGGCAAGGACCTGGGACTTTCCACATGGCAGGGAACCCTGACTGCTCTCCAGACTGGAGAGGGAGGGGGAGAGGAGTGGGGGGAGGAGAAGAAAAGTGGAAGGAGGGGGAGGGAAATGGGAGTCTGGGAAGAGGTGGGAATTTCTTTTTTTTCTTCTTTCAATAAAAAAAAATGCTAAGTACCCAGGTCGACCAGTTGGCCTCGTGAGACGTGGGTCGACCAGTTGTCTTTTTCCATGTCTTGATTGACTAATGTCATTTTTAAATGTGTCTGTCGGTTTGGATATCTGTTGTTCTTTTCTCTATCCCAACCCACCCTACTCACTCTTTTTATTTTTCTGTCTATCTATCTATCTATCTATCTATCTATCTATCTATCTATCACATCCATCCATCCATCCATCCATCCAGATGGGAGGAGGTGAGAGGAAGGTGCCCGGTGGTCATCCAGGGGTAAATAAATAAGGTTGGGAATAAATAGCTGAATATTAATTCATTTGAATAATATTAAAACTGTTCAAGTGGAAATCAATTGCTTTCTTTTTTGGTTGCCCAGAGATCTGACTGACTACAACTTGAAAGAAGAAGGCCCTGCTTGAAAGAGACCTCCCTCCTGCTTTGGGTGGGGTCACTGAGTGAACGTGGGTGGTTCGACCAGTTTCCATGTTTTGTCTTTTATGGATTGAATGGTTGTGTCTCATTTTTTATGACTTCTTGTGTATTTCTTTTCTTCCTTACTTATCTATTTACTTACTTCTTTAAAAAATGACCCACCTAGTTATTTACTTACTTTTTCGTACATTCCTTACTTTACTTCCTTATCTTCTTTCATATATCTGTTTATCTGCTCATTTATTTACTTATTGAATATTCCAATTATTACTTATTTTTATTCATTTATTCGTTCTTTGTCTATTTTTTGTAGGTATTTACTTACTTTCTTGATTTTTTTTTTTTTAAAATTTTTTTCTCTCTTTGGAAATTGGATCATTTATTTCCTTCCTTCCTTCCTTCCTTCCTTCCTTCCTTCCTTCCTTCCTTCCTTCCTTCCTTCTTTCTTTCTGTCTCCTGACTCTCACTGGCTATCTCAACGGTTCAGGGTGAGTGTCAGCAAAGCAGCTCCTGAAATGGAATTTGATGAAGGGATAGATAGATAAATAGATAGCTAGATAGATAGATAGATAGATAGATAGATAGATAGATAGATAGATAGATAGATAGATGGGATGCGCACACGCTCGCACACACACACACATGCACGCACATGCATGACATGTACCGATGGGGGCGTTCCAATGTTTTCAGAGAAAGGTGCTCACTGGTAATAATAAAAGTGCTGATAAATAAGGCTGGAAATAGCTGAATAATTAGAATTCTTCAAATAAATAAAAAGCAATTCCATTTATCTCTCTCTCTCTCTCTCTCCTCTCTCTCTCTCTCTCTCTCACCATATACCAGTACATCTGAACTGACTGCAACATACAAAAGAAGAAGAAACACAGAAGGAATATATCCCTGCTGGACAGGATCAGGAACTGAGATATCCCTGCTGGACAGGATCTGATCTGAGATGAGCATAAATTCAACGAATGGCTGCCAACAGCATTTCACTGAGAAGAGATTCCACATTTTATGCTGTACAGTTAGTTAGTTAGTTAGATTAAAAGGGGCCTCCTGTGAACTGGGGTGGGGTGTGGCTTCTCAGATCAAGTAAGGTCAGGGATGGGCTGAGGAGTGTCCCATCGGCTTTGAAAATAGGCACCAGTCAAATGTTAATATCAGGGCATTAGGGTTACACAAAGGGAATGAATGGAGAATCTTCCTCATCTAAAAAACGCCTGACCTTGGAATAGGACTTGTGGAAAGCTGGCTCTTGAAACTGTGGTTTCACATCTTACCAGAAAGCTCCCTCTCAGAAGTGAATGTCAACTTGATATCTTACTCTTTGCCCAAGGATACCCTACCATTCTGATCATTCTTACTGAAGTAAGTCTTCTACTGTAAATAAATAAATAATAGAAGACTTAATTCAGTAAGTCTTCTACTTACTGAATTAACTAAGAGTGAGTAAGTAAGTAAGCAAATATGTGGATGGATGAAAAAACAAATAAATACAAAGTTCTCTGACTTTTGGTTTCATAATGAATCTCTCTCTCTCTTTTACACACACACACACACACACACACACACACACAAACAAAAACTAAATATACAATAAAAGGAAGCATAATACATTTAATCAATGTACAGAGTGAACTCTGTAAGTTTTCCAGGCAGGGCTATATAGAGAGATGTTCCATGTCGGGCTGCAGAGAGAGTTTAGGTTCAATTCCCAGCATCTACATGGCAGCACACGGCTGTCTGTAATCCAGGAGACTGAGAGCCATGACAAAAAAAAACAAATGCACATAAGATAAAAATAAATAAATTTTTTAAATGAAGAGATTGGGGGAGAGAGACAGAATATAAGAACAAATTGAGAAACAAGGAAAGATGGTGCTGGCTGGCTGGCTGGCTGGCTAGCTTGCTTTCAGTTCCCTGACAGAAATAAGCACATTATGGAGGAACCACAAAGTTGTTACACTATGTGGGTGTAATGAGGAGAAATTGTGAGTGAGTGTGTCCTGTCAGAACAAAGTTAATCCCATAGTTGATGAAATTCATTATCCCAAAACTTCAGCAGAATATATCCCAAGCTTGCAAATGTGTGGTCAGCATGTGACAGGTTGGGCTGGAAATGCTGAGAACTGGGGTTCACCCAGGGGAGCTCTCAATGCAAGAGCAGACACTCATTCCTGTGATGAGTGACGGAGGGAGGGATCATTCATTCCTATAATCAAGTTTAAGGAAAGATGAATGGCTATGGAGAGACCACTCACAGATATGAAAAATCTTTTCCTAAAAATCAAATTTCTCAATCAGTATGCAACTGCTGTGGTGCTTCTCCTAGATAGAGCAACACACACACACACACACACACACACACACACACACACAAAACTGATTACTTGATCTAGAGCCACAGGAAGGGGACACGGCCAACTCGAATCACAATATTCATCAGAGCATGAGAAGAGTGTAAAAAGGACAAAAAGGAGAGATAATTCTGGTCCTTCCTTCCTTCCTTCCTTCCTTCCTTCCTTCCTTCCTTCCTTCCCCTCAGGAAGTGACTGACAGATGAGACTTTGTCCAAGCAAGTTATGAAATACCAGACTTGAGTTTCCCCCTCTGTAGGTATTAGTTAGTCAGTCAGTCCTCCCTTTCTTTCTGTAGGAAGGTGGTGCATGTCTCTCAGAAGTTACCTGGTTTCCTCTGCACAAGGTGACCCAGGGGAAAGCTTTCTAAGCCTTATTCAGAGCTATAGAGGATGCACCGTGACTTCAGAGACCTCAGGGAGTATAGGGGTGGGTGCTTGATGCTTCAGACTCATATCATTGAAGGGCAGAACATAGTCTGGATTCACAAACATTCACAACACAGAGCCATCCTCACTTACTAACAGCCCAGGACACCCAGAGATATCAAGAAATTGCAGTCTCAGCTGGGCTGTGGTGTGTGGCGGTCGGTGCATGCCTTTAATCTCTGCTCACACACAGATCTCTGTGAGCTCAAGGATGGCCTGATTTACAGAGTGAGTTTTAGGACAGCCCAAGATACACAAAGGAACCGTTTCTTGAAAAACAAAACAGCAAAAGAAAGAAAGAAAGAAAGAACGAAAGAAAGAAAGAAAAAGGAAAAAGACAAAAGAAGAAGAAAGAAAAAAGGAAAAATTGCAGTCTCTTCTTACTCTCTCATCCATTGGCTCTTAAAGAGCTCTCAGGCTGAACTGGAGACCAGGGTGTCATTTATAACTGAGAAGCCAGAAACCTTAGGGGGGTCACAGGAGGACTGACTGCAGCACGTGATGCCTCAACCCTGCTAATGGCTCTAATACGGGCTTTGGCAGAGCACTACTCCCCTTTCTCTATTATTACTGCTACACATCGAAAAGGACTTGGGGGGGAGGGGGGATGATGTGCAGTGCTGGTATTGAAATCTCACTGACACCTTCTGCACTCCTTGTCAATTCCCGACTTTGACAAATCAACTATCGTGAATCTTTGGTGTGGGTTGGACCTTTAGGATCTCAGAGAAATAAGACAGGCCTATTGCATCCCAGAAACCTCCCAGTTCCTGAGCCCCAGCCCTGGAAGTCTCAAAGCCATCATATCCAGAAATCTCTCCAGTCCCTGCTAGTTTTGAACTCACTTCGTCTTCCTCCCTCTGGCCTCTCCACGATCTCCATTCACTAGACAACATGTCTAGAAGCGAGTCTTATAGGCACCGAGAGAGTGTGTCTTGAGGGCAGTTGGCATTTCTAGGACACGAGTGACATCCCGAAATTCTGAAAGCTCTCCGGGATACCGTAGAATTTCCAGAGAAGGGACTGCTGATGTCGTGATGCCTGGGCTTTACCTCTTTGCTAATATTTCTCCCCGAACTGACCGACCAACCGACCGACCAGAACCTGAGGTTTCCTTTCCAGGAGTCTCTCCTGCGACACAGAGGGAGCCATTCAGGATCTCCTCCTGCCAAAACCAGAAATTTCTCTCTGCTTCATTAAAATCTTTTCACTACTTTCTTCACCGAAAGAACGACCCTTCCTCCCTCTCCTGAACAGATATTCATCCTCAGTAATATGAGAAATTAGTCCAGGAGGAAAAGGAGGATGAGGGTTGAGTCCTCTGAAGTGAACAAGCACTTAGGGAAGGCTAAACTTAAGGGAACTTGACTCTGAGTGGCAAGAGATGAATAGCTGCTGCCAAGGCACACATACAGGCATCGGGCGGAGGCAACAACTGGGTGGCTCTCGGTATCCTCCTGCATCATCAGAGCTGTGTGGGAAACTCAGCCCAAAGGAGGGGCCGTGTTCAAAAAGAGAGGGAATATTCTAGTACCGCACTGTTTTCTTTTTTATGTTTTTTTTTAACGCAGACAAAACTTCACCCAAAGTATGTTACAGGGTTGGAGGTCATTAAGTTACTTAGTTAGTCTAATGCTGTTGGGCTGAGATAGAGTATAATGTTGATGGGGAGTTACTTTTGAGAAGATTGTGTGCTAGCTTCTCATTAAGTCTCATTCTAAAGTGGTCAACTTTAAAATGAACTCCTTAAAATGCAATCTCTATGGCTAGGAATACACAGTGCAACATTCAATGCCATATGTAAGAGTTCAGCAGCTCTGGAGATGTCACTCTGGGGATGAGGCACTTCTGAATGAACTTTCCCCAGTCTACTTTCTTAGGATGCAGTCTCATTTTTTTCTTTTTTCTATCTTTCTTTTTTTTAACACTATTTATGACTGGAGTTGCAGTCTCATTTATATATATATTTTTATCATACATATGCCTCGACCTGACAGGTCGACCAGTTGGCTCTCTGTGCATTCTCTCTTTTCACTAAAATAGAAGCAGGTTGACCAGTTATCCGATAAAGTGTTTGGCCTTAAAATGCTAAGTACCCAGGTCGACCAGTTGGCCGCGTGAACGTGGGTCGACCAGTTGTCTTTTTCCATGTCTTGATTGACTAATGTCATTTTAAAATGTGTCTGTCGGTTTGTTTATCTGTTGTTCCTGTCTCTATCCCAAACTGCCCTACTCACTCTTTTTATTTTTTGTTTATTTATTCATTCATCTATCGATCTAACTATCTATCCATCCATCCATCCATCCATCCATCCATCCATCCATCCAGATGGGAGGAGGTGAGAGGAAGGTGCCCGGTGTTCATCCAGGGGTAAATAAATAAGGCTGGGAATAAATATCTGAATATTAATACATTCAAATAATGTTAAAACTCTTCAAGTCGAAAACAATTGTTTTCTTTTCTATTTGCCCAGAGATTTGACTGACTGCAACTTGGAAAGAAGAAGGCACTGCTGGACAGAGACCTCCCTCCTGCTTTGGATGGGGTGGCTGAGTGAACGTGGGTGGGTCGACCAGTTTCCATGTTTTGTCATTTATGGATTGAATGGGTGTGTCTCATTTTTTTCATGACTTCTTGTGTATTTCTTTGCTTCCTTACTTATCTATTTACTTACTTCTTTAAAATATGACCCACCTAGTTATTTACATACTTTTTCCTACAGTCCTTAATTCACTTCCTTATTTTCTTTCATATATCTGTTTATCTGCTCATTTATTTACTTATTGAATATTCCAATTATTACTTATTTTTATACATTTATTCGTTCTTTGTCTATTTTTATGTAGGTATTTACTTACTTTCTTAACTTTTTTTACTTTTCAAAATTTTTTTCTTTCTTTGGAAATGTGGATCATTTATTTCCTTCCTTCCTTCTTTCCTTCCTTCCTTCCTTCCTTCCTTCCTTCCTTCCTTCCTTCCTTCTTTCTTTCTGTCTCCTGACTGTCACTGGCTATCTCAATGGTTCTGGGTGAGTGTCAGCAAAGCAGCTCCTTAAATGGAATTTGATGAAGGGATAGATAGATGGATAGATAGATAGATAGATAGATAGATAGATAGATAGATAGAAGATAGATAGATAGATAGATAGATAGATAGATAGATGGGATGCGCACACGCTCACACACACACACACATATGCACGCACGGGCATGACATGTACAGATGGGGGGTTCCAATGTTTTCAGAGGAAGGTGCTCACTGGTCATAATAAATGTGCTGATAAATAAGGCTGGAAATAGCTGAATCATTAAAAGTCTTTGAATAAATATAAAGCAATTCCATTTCTCTCTCTCTCTCTCTCTCTCTCTCTCTCTCTCTCTCTCTCTCTCTCACCATATACCAGTACATCTGAACTGACTGCAGCATACAAAAGAAGAAGAAACACAGAAGGAAGATATCCCTCCTGACAGGATCTGATCTGAGATATCCCTGCTGGACAGGATCTGATCTGAGATGAGCATAAATTCATCGAATGGCTGCCAACAGCATTTCACTGAGAAGAGATTCCACATTTTATGCTGTACAGTTAGTTAGTTAGTTAGTTAGATTAAATGGGGCCTCCTGTTTACTGGGGTGGTGTGTGGCTTCTCAGGTCAAGTCAGGTCAGGAAGGGGCTGAGGAGTGTCCCATTGGCATTGAAAATAGGCACCAGTCAAATGTTAATGTCAGGGCCTTAGTGTTCCTCAAAGGGAATGAATGGAGAATCTTCCTCACCTGAAAAACGCCTGAACTTGGAATAGGACTTGTGGAAAGCAGGCACATGAAACTGTGGTTTCACATCTTACCAGAAAGCTCCCACTCAGAAGTGAATGTCACCGTGATATCTTACTCTTTGCCCAAGGATACCCTACCATTCTGATCATTCTTACTGAATTAAGTCTTCTACTGCAAATAAATAAATAATAGAAGACTTAATTCAGTATGTCTTCTACTTACTGAATTAACTAAGAGTGAGTAAGTAAGTAAGCAAATATGTGGATGGATGAATAAACAAATAAATACAAATATTGTTTGACTTTTGGTTTCATAATGAATTCTCTCTCTCTCTCTCTCTCTCTCTCTCTCTCTCACACACACACACACACACATAACACAAACAAACAAACAAAAACTAAATATACAATAAAAGGAAGCATAACACGTTTACTCAGGGGGCAGAGTGAACTCTGAAAGTTTTCCAGGCAGGGCTATATAGAGAGATGTTCCATGTTGGGCTGCCCTCCCTTCCTCAGCCATGGCCTGTGCCTTGCTGTGGCTGTGTGACCTGTGCCTTGTGCATAGAGCCAGCAGTTTAATATTAATTATCACGCAGTGGCTTTTCTTGCTGCAGTTCTTTATGTTTTTTTAGACACCTCAGATTGACTTCAAGTCCCCATGCACCCGATTCTGCCTCCCCATGTGGATTTATACTCCAAAGGCCTGCGTAATCTCTGCCTGCGTGGTTTACTCTTTTCTGAGTTGTTTTTAAATCTCCCTTGCAAGTACAGCTCTTAAGTGGTGCGAACCAGAGCACGTGGTTGCTGGTTGCGGAAGCTGCAACCACTCAGGGTGACTCTGTCACATGGAGGCATACACGGCTTCCGGGTTACTCTTCTCTACCCCTGTATTCTGGGTTTATGGTTCTGTGTATGCAGTTTTTTGTTTAGTTCGTGAATTAGGCCTCAGTGCCGAGTCCGAGATACACTCAGCCTTCAGACCCATAATATCCAGAGAGGCAGGACGATCTCTGAGCAAGCTGGGCGGTGGTGGCATACGCCTTTAATCCCAGCACTCTGGAGGCAGAGGCAGACGGGATTTCGGTGAGTCAAGGCCAGCTGGATAATAGGTAATATGGCAGTTTTCATTTCCAACATGAATTTAACTGTTTAAGCTACCAATACAATGGGTCTTATCATGCAAGATTTATATGACTATGAGGATAACTTAATTTACTGGCTACTAGGTTTTAGTATTCTTTTGAATATTCTATCATTTAGGAAATATATGGCACTCCTAAGAACCATACTATTTTTACTAGAAACTCATGCAGGTCAGGAGATTCAGGATTTAAAAGAGGCAATAATAAAATGACTTGAAATGATTGAAGAAATTATTGGAGCTGGTGAACAGAGTAATAAGGCACAAGGACAGGCTCCAATGCCAACACAAGCTATTAGAACTGGCTTACCCAAGGTTTTAGCGGCATACCCTATACTTAATTCTGACAAAGCGTCAACTTCTAAGGGATCAAAGGGAGTCAGAGAAACTAGATGGACACCAATAGCAATGAATGATCTAAAAGAAATTAAGCAGGCTATTGTTAATTTTGGTTTACAAAATGCATATGTAAAGGAAATGATAAGGACTTGGGCTTGTAATGCTAGAGCTACCCCCTATGATTTCCATCAGTTAGTGTCTGCAGTTTTAGATAAGGGACCTTCCTTGATGTTTGGAATTTATTTCAGAGAAGAATCCAAACATATGGAACAGCAAGGAAGAGCAAAAGATGTTGAGGTTTCCCAAGATCAAATTCTTGGTGCAGGAGAATATGCTGATCCACAGGTCCAAGCTCTTTATGACGATGAAGTACTGTGTCTATGTCACCAAGCAGCTTTAAATGCTTGGAATAGGATACAAGATCCAGGAAAAAGGGTTGAATCATATACGAGAATTAGGCAGGGACAGAGAGAACCCTTTATTAACTTTTTGCAAAGATTAATTAAGGCTCTGGACATAGGGGTAATAGACCCAGAATCTAGGCGAATACTTCTTGAATCTCTACCTTTTGAGAAAGAAAACATAGAATGCAAATAGTTAATTGGGCCTTTAAAGTCTAGATCAGCACCTATGGATGAATGGATTCAGCATACGATGAATGTTGAGGCGTTTAGCTAGAATGATGAATCTTGGGTAGGAAAAGCAGATTCCACAGCAATGAGGAGACATAAAACTGCCAGGTGTTTTAATTGTGGTAAATTAGGACATCTGAAAAGTGATTACTGGCACAGAATTTCTAGGAATAATATCTCCTCTGGGAATGACAAAAATAGGAGACCTAGGCCTTCAGGTATATGTAGGTGATGCGGTAAAGGCCTACATTGGTCCAACGAATGCAGGTCAACAACAGACCAACAAGGCAACCCGATAACGCCGGGAAACTCCTTGAGGGGCCTCTCGCAGGCCCCCAAGCCAACAGTGGCCCAGTCATTCCCAGTCACAGTGGAGAACGTGCCTCACCAAGAAAATTAAAAGCTCCAATTTCTGCTGTAAAAAGTAATACTGGTCTAAATGATGAATTACGCGTGGAGGTTGAGTCAAAAAACCCAGTAGGACAGAGTAAACATATATTTTGGCAGACTTCTATTAATGATCGAAGACCAAAGCTAAGAGTCTGTATAAATGGCACTTATTTATTTATTTATTTATTTATTTAAAAGTAGAAAAGTTTACTTTGTCTCATAGTGGTAGTGGCTTCAGCCTACTATATCCAATGCTTTAAACATCACAATGAGGCACCGAGCCATGATGGGAGCACAGAGCAGACAAATCCATTCTGCTTAGGAACTAAGGAGACAAACCAGCAGCTGGTAGAGTCCACTACAAAATCACATTCATGACAGTCAAAAGATCTACTAGTAGGTCCAGCTCTCAAATTTTTAAGACATTTCAATAACACTGGGCAGATGAACAAGTTATAAGAGGTGGCCCTAAGGGACATTCCAGATACAAGTTATCTAAAGCAATGTTATCTGCTTTGCCCCACCCTGGCACATCCTTTGTGAGACTCCAGGCATCCAGCCACTGCCTAACTTAAAAACAAAAGGTTCTCTGAATGAACTATGAGATGACCGAGCTCTGTCTCCATTATAAAATCTTTCTCATCCCCTACACCAAACCTCCAGGCCTCTTCTTTTGTGCCTTTGGTGGTTGTGCCTGCTTTTTGAAGAGATGGGAAAGGGGATCCATTACTTCCACACTGGCCATAACACATACCAGCAGAAGCTGAGGCCAGCAACGGCTGTAACTACAATTAGGTTGGTTTTAGCATACAACAGAGAATCATGGGAGAATGCAGGGCTCCTCAGAAGTTCTGACTCCATTGACCTAGCCTGAGAATCGTCATATTTACATCCTCCTAGATGACCTCAATACTTATATAACAACTTCTGGAACACAGAATCAATCATGCTGTAAGTTAGAGGCCATAAAAGGACTAGTCTCTTTCTTTACCTCAGAGTTGTTCTGCCTCACTCTTTTTTTTTTATTTTATTTTTCTCCATTAACAGCTTCAACTGGGTGTGGGGCAACAGGACCATTCCCAGCACAACCATGGGTGTGGGGTTCCCCGCAGTCTCCCCAGGGCGATGGTTCCTGCAATGATCTCTAGGGGGAAACGGCTCCCAACAGATCCCCTCCCCCTCCCATACAAAGGCCGGCAGCTATCACGTGGAGAGCACCAGTCAGAGTCATCCATGGTGTCAGACCAAAGGAGAAGGGACTGAGACAAGGAGAGACCCTCCTCTTGAGTGGTGAAGCAATCCACCTCTCCTGGGAACAGAGGGGTGCTCGATGACTCCAAGGTCGAGTGGGGACCAGGCCTTTTTCTTTCCCCATTAGGCGTCCTAGGGTTCCCAGGGCCCTGCCTTAGGTTGGGGGATTATCCTGCCATAAGTCGCCCTTCCTTGGAGCTCCTCAAATAAAAGGCATCTAGCAGGATTAAAGTAAGCAGATCACAGGGCACCCTGTCTTAGGCCATGTGGAGAGCGCCCTCATACCTGTACCATGCCATGTTGAGCCGGTTTCTACAACCTCTGTATGGTGTGCTATTCAGGCGAGGATCCACACTAACTCCCGTCATTGGGCCCCTGCGTCTATCATTAATGAAAAGACTGTGAGCAGTTCCT
>CADCXT010003427.1:0-33172 GCA_902806775.1 Microtus agrestis | reverse complement strand
AGTGCTCTATTGTGCCATCATAGTGCTCCATTGTTCCATCACAGTGTACCATTGTTCCATCATAATGGTCCCTTGTTCTGTCATAGAGCTCCATTGTTCTGTCATAGTGCCCCATTGTTCCATCATAGTGCTCCATTGTAGCATCATAGTGCTCCATTGTTCTCTTATAGTGCTCCATTGTGCCATGATAGTGCTCCATTGTTCTATCATAGTGCTCCATTGTTCCATCACAGTGTTTCATTGTTCCATCATAATGGTCCCTTGTTCTGTCATAGAGCACCATTGTTTTTTCACAGTGCTCCATTGTTCCATCACAGTTTCTCCATTGTGCCATCACAGTGCTCCATTGTGCCATCACAGTGCTCCATTGTTCTGTCACAGTGTTCCCTTGCTTCGTCACAGTGCTCAATTGTTCCATCACAGTACACCATTGTTCTGTCACAGTGCTCGATTGTGCCATCACAGTGCTCCATTGTTCTGTCATAGTGCGCCATTGTTTTGTAACAATGCTCCATTGTTCCAACACAGTGCTCCATTGTGCCATCACAGTGCTCCATTGTTCCATCACAGTGCTCCATTGTTCCATCACAGTTCTCAATTGTGCCGTCACAATGCTCCATTGCCCCACCACAGTGCTCAACTGTTTTGTCACAGTGCTCTATTATGCCATCAAAGTGCTCCATTGTTCCATCATAGTGCTCCATTGTGCCATCACAGTGCTCCATTGTGCCATCACTGTGCTCCATTGTTCTGTCATAGTGCTCCTTTGTTTTGTCATAGTGCTCCATTGTTCCATCACAGTGCTCCATTGTGCCATCAGTGTGCTCCATTGTTCTGTGATAGTGCTCCATTGTTCCATCACAGTGCTCGGTTGTGCCATCATAGTGCTCCATTGTTCTGTCAAAGAGTTCCATTGTTTTGTCACAGTGCTCCATTGTTCCATCACAGTGCAACATTGTTCTGTCCCAGTGCTCCATTGTACCATCACAGTGCTCTATTGTTCTGTCATAGTGCTCCATTGTTTTCTCACAGTACTCAATTGTTCCATCATAGTGCTCCATTGTGCCATCACAGTGCTCCATTTTGCCATCACAGTGCTCCATTGTTCCATAATAGTGCTCCATTGTGCCATCACAGTGCTTCAAGTGCTCCATTGTGACATCACAGTGCTCCACTGTTCTGTCATAGTGCTCCACTGTGCCATCACAATGCTCCATTGTTCTGTCATAGTGCTCTATTGTGCCATCACAGTGCCCCATTGTTCTGTCACAGTACTCCATTGTGCTGTCACAGTGCTCCATTGTTCCATCATAGTGCTCCATTGTTCCATCATAGTGCTCCATTGTGCCATCATAGTGCTCCATTGTTCTGTCATAGTGCTCCATTGTTCTGTCACAGTGCTCCATTGTACCATCACAGTGCTCCATTGTTCTGTCATAGTGCTCCATTGTTTTCTCACAGTACTCAATTGTTCCATCATAGTGCTCCATTGTTCCATCACAGTGCTCCATTGTGCCATCACAGTGCTCCATTGTTATGTCACAGTGCTCTATTGTACCATCACAATGCTCCATTGTTCCATCACAGTGTTCCATTGTTCCATCATAATGGTCCCTTGTTCTGTCACAGTGTTCCATTTTTTTCCACAGTGCTCCATTGTTCCATCACAGTGCTCCATTGTGCCATCACAGTGCTCCATTGTGCCTTCACAGTGCTCCATTGTTCTGTCACAGTGCTCCATTGTTTCGTCACAGTGCTCAATTGTTCCATCACAGTACACCATTGTTCTGTCACAGTGCTCCATTGTGCCATCAGAGTGCTCCATTGTTCTGTCATAGTGCTCCATTGTTTTGTCACAATGCTCCATTGTTCCAACACAGTGCTCCATTGTGCCATCACAGTGCTCCATTGTTCCATCACAGTGCTCCATTGTCCCATCACAGTGCTCCATTGTTCTGTCACAGTGCTCTATTGTGCCATCAAAGTACTCCATTGTTCCATCATAGTGCTCCATTGTGCCGGCACAGTGCTCCATTGTTCTGTCATAGTGCTCCATTGTGCCATCACAGTGCTCCATTGTACTGTCACAGTGCTCCATTGTTTCGTCACAGTGCTCCATTGTGCCATCACAGTGCTCCATTGTTCCTTCACAGTGCTCCATTGTTCTGTCATAGTGCTCCATTGTGCCATCACAGTGCTCCATTGTTCCTTCACAGTACTCCATTGTGCCGTCACAGTGCTCCATTGTTCCATCATAGTGCTCCATTGTTCCATCATAGTGCTCCATTGTGCCATCACAGTGCTCCATTGTTCTGTCATAGTGCTCCATTGTTTTGTAACAATGCTCCATTGTTCCATCACAGTGCTCCATTGTGCCATCACAGTGCTCCATTGTTCCATCACAGTGCTCCATTGTTCTGTCACAGTGCTCTATTGTGCCATCACAGTGCTCCATTGTTCCATCACAGTGTTCCATTGTTCCAACATATTGGTCCCTTGTTCTGTCATAGTGCTCCATTGTTTTGTCACAGTTCTCCATTCTTCCATCACAGTGCTCCATTGTGCCTTCACAGTGCTCTATTCTGTCATAGTGCTCTATTGTGCCATCACAGTGCTCCATTGTGCCATCACAGTGCCCCATTGTTCTGTCACAGTTCTCCATTGTGCCGTCACATTGTTCCATTGTTCCATCATAGTGCTCCATTGTGCCAACACAGTGCTCCATTGTTCTTTCATAGTGCTCCATTGTTCCATCACAGTGCTCCATTGTTCTAATCATAATGCTCCATTGTTCTGTCTTAGTGCTCCATTGTTTCGTCACAGTGCTCCATTGTTCCATCACAGTGCACCATTGTTCTGTCACAGTGCTCCATTGTGCCATCACAGTGCTCCATTGTTCTGTCATAGTGCTCCATTGTTTTCTCACAGTGCTCAATTGTTCCATCATAGTGCTCCATTGTGCCATCACAGTGCTCCATTGTGCTATCACAGTGCTCCATTGTTCTGTCATAGTGCTCCATTGTGCCATCACAGTGCTCCATTGTTCTGTCATAGTGCTCCATTGTGCCATCACAGTGCTCCATTGTTCTGTCACAGTACTCCATTGTGCCGTCACAGTGCTCCATTGTTCCATCATAGTGCTCCATTGTTCCATCATAGTGCTCCATTGTGCCATCACAGTGCTCCATTGTTCTGTCATAGTGCTCCATTGTTTTGTCACAATGCTCCATTGTTCCATCACAGTGCTCCATTGTTCCATCACAGTGCTCCATTGTGCCATCACAGTGCTCCATTGTTCTGTCATAGTGCTCCATTGTGCCATCACAGTGCTCCATTGTTCCATCACAGTGCTCCATTGTTCTGTCACAGTGCTCCATTGTGCCATCACAGTGCTCCATTGTTCTGTCATAGTGCTCCATTGTTCTGTCACAGTGCTCCATTGTTCCATCACAGTGCTCCATTGTGCCATCACAGTGCTCCATTGTTCCATCACAGTGCTCCATTGTTCCGTCACAGTGCTCCATTGTTCCATCACAGTGCTCCATTGTTCCATCACAGTGCTCCATTGTGCCATCACAGTGCTCCATTGTTCCCATCACAGTGCTCCATTGTTCTGTCAAAGTGCTCCATTGTGCCATCAAAGTGCTCCATTGTTCCATCACAGTGCTCCATTGTGCCATCACAGTGCTCCATTTTGCCATCACAGTGCTCCATTGTTCCATCACAGTGCTCCATTGTTCAGTCACAGTGCTCCATTATGCCATCACAGTGCTCCATTGTTCCATCACAGTGCTCCATTGTGCCATCACAGTGCTCCATTGTTCCATCATAGTGCTCCATTGTGCCATCACAGTGCTCCATTGTTCTGTCATAGTGCTCCATTGTTTCATCACAGTGCTCCATTGTGCCGTCACAGTGCTCCATTGTGCCGTCACAGTGCTCCATTGTTCCATCACAGTGCTCCATTGTTCTGTCATAGTGCTCCATTGTGCCATCACAGTGCTCCTTTGTTCCGTCACAGTGCTCCATTGTGCCATCACAGTGCTCCATTGTTCCATCATAGTGCTCCATTGTTCCATCACAGTGCTCCATTGTTCTGTCATAGTGCTCCATTGTTTTGTCACAATGCTCCATTGTTCCATCACAGTGCTCCATTGTGCCATCACAGTGCTCCATTGTTCCGTCACAGTGCTCCATTGTGCCATCACAGTGCTCCATTGTTCCATCACAGTGCTCCATTGTGCCATCACAGTGCTCCATTGTTCCATCATAGTGTTCAATTGTTCTCATCATAGTGCTCCATTGTGCCATCACAGTGCTCCATTGTTCTGTCATAGTGCTCCATTGTTCTGTCACAGTGCTCCATTGTTCCATCACAGTGCTCCATTGTGCCATCACAGTGCTCCATTGTTCTGTCACAGTGCTCCATTGTGCCATCACAGTGCTCCATTGTTCCATCACAGTGCTCCATTGTTCCATCATAGTGCTCCATTGTTCTGTCACAGTGCTCCATTGTTTTGTCACAGTGCTCCATTGTGCCATCACAGTGCTCCATTGTTCTGTCACAGTGCTCCATTGCTTCCATCACAGTGCTCCATTGTTCCATCACAGTACTCCATTGTTCTGTCACAGTGCTCCATTGTTCCATCATAGTGCTCCATTGTGCCATCACAGTGCTCCATTGTTCTGTCATAGTGCTCCATTGTTTTGTCACAATGCTCCATTGTTCCATCACAGTGCTCCATTGTGCCATCACAGTGCTCCATTGTTCTGTCACAGTGCTCTATTGTGCCATCACAGTGCTCCATTGTTCCATCACAGTGTTCCATTGTTCCATCATAATGGTCCCTTGTTCTGTCATAGTGCTCCATTGTTTTGTCACAGTGCTCCATTGTTCCATCACAGTGCTCCATTGTGCCATCACAGTGCTCCATTGTTCCATCACAGTGCTCCATTGTTCTGTCACAGTGCTCCATTGTTCCGTCACAGTGCTCCATTGTTCCATCACAGTACTCCATTGTTCTGTCACAGTGCTCCATTGTGCCATCATAGTGCTCCATTGTTCTGTCATAGTGCTCCATTGTTTTGTCACAGTGCTCCATTGTTCCATCACAGTGCTCCATTGTTTGCCATCACAGTGCTCCATTGTGCCATCACAGTGCTCCATTGTTCTGTCACAGTGCTCTATTGTGCCATCACAGTGCTCCATTGTTCCATCACAGTGCTCCATTGTGCCGTCACAGTGCTCCATTGTTCCATCATAGTGCTCCATTGTGCCATCACAGTGCTCCATTGTTCTGTCATAGTGCTCCATTGTTTTGTCACAGTGCTCCATTGTTCCATCACAGTGCTCCATTGTGCCATCACAGTGCTCCATTGTTCTTTCACAGTGCTCCATTGTTCTGTCATAGTGCTCCATTGTGCCATCACAGTGCTCCATTGTTCCTTCACAGTGCTCCATTGTGCCGTCACAGTGTTCCATTGTTCCATCATAGTGCTCCATTGTTCCATCATAGTGCTCCATTGTGCCATCACAGTGCTCCATTGTTCTGTCACAGTGCTCCATTGTTTTGTCACAGTGCTCCATTGTTCCATCACAGTGCTCCATTGTGCCATCACAGTGCTCCATTGTTCTGTCACAGTGCTCCATTGTGCCATCACAGTGCTCCATTGTTCCATCATAGTGCTCCATTGTTCCATCACAGTGCTCCATTGTGCCGTCACAGTGCTCCATTGTTCCGTCACAGTGCTCCATTGTTCCATCACAGTGCTCCATTGTTCTGTCATAGTGCTCCATTGTGCCATCACAGTGCTCCATTGTTCCATCACAGTGCTCCATTGTGCCATCACAGTGCTCCATTGTTCCATCATAGTGCTCCATTGTTCTGTCACAGTGCTCCATTGTTCTGTCATAGTGCTCCATTGTTCCATCACAGTGCTCCATTGTTCCATCACAGTGCTCCATTGTGCCATCACAGTGCTCCATTGTTCTGTCACAGTGCTCCATTGTGCCATCACAGTGCTCCATTGTTCCATCACAGTGCTCCATTGTTCCATCACAGTGCTCCATTGTTCCATCATAGTGCTCCATTGTTTCCATCATAGTGCTCCATTGTCCATTGTCCATCATAGTGCTCCATTGTTCTGTCATCAGTGCTCCATTGTTCTGTCACAGTGCTCCATTGTTCCATCACAGTGCTCCATTGTGCCATCACAGTGCTCCATTGTTCTGTCACAGTGCTCCATTGTTCCATCACAGTGCTCCATTGTTCCATCACAGTGCTCCATTGTTCCATCATAGTGCTCCATTGTTCTGTCACAGTGCTCCATTGTTCCATCACAGTGCTCCATTGTGCCATCACAGTGCTCCATTGTTCTGTCACAGTGCTCCATTGTTTCATCACAGTGCTCCATTGTTCCATCACAGTGCACCATTGTTCTGTCACAGTGCTCCATTGTGCCATCACAGTGCTCCATTGTTCCATCATAGTGCTCCATTGTGCCATCACAGTGCTCCATTGTTCTGTCATAGTGCTCCATTGTTTTGTCACAGTGCTCCATTGTTCCATCACAGTGCTCCATTGTGCCATCATAGTGCTCCATTGTTCTGTCACAGTGCTCCATTGTTCCATCATAGTGCTCCATTGTTCCATCACAGTGCTCCATTGTTCCATCATAGTGCTCCATTGTTCTGTCACAGTGCTCCATTGTTCTGTCACAGTGCTCCATTGTTCCATCACAGTGCTCCATTGTGCCATCACAGTGCTCCATTGTGCCATCACAGTGCTCCATTGTTCTGTCACAGTGCTCCATTGTTTCCATCACAGTGCTCCATTGTTCCATCACAGTGCTCCATTGTTCTGTCACAGTGCTCCATTGTGCCATCACAGTGCTCCATTGTTCTGTCATAGTGCTCCATTGTTCTGTCACAGTGCTCCATTGTTCCATCACAGTGCTCCATTGTTCCATCACAGTGCTCCATTGTTCCATCACAGTGCTCCATTGTTCTGTCATAGTGCTCCATTTTGCCATCACAGTGCTCCATTGTTCCATCACAGTGCTCCATTGTGCCATCACAGTGCTCCATTGTTCTGTCATAGTGCTCCATTGTGCCATCACAGTGCTCCATTGTGCTGTCACAGTGCTCCATTTTTCTGTCACAGTGCTCCATTGTGCCGTCACAGTGCTCCATTGTGCCATCACAGTGCTCCATTGTTCTTTCACAGTGCTCCATTGTTCCGTCATAGTGCTCCATTGTTCCATCACAGTGCTCCATTGTTCCATCACAGTGCTCCATTGTTCCATCACAGTGCTCCATTGTGCCATCACAGTGCTCCATTGTTCCATCATAGTGCTCCATTGTGCCATCACAGTGCTCCATTGTTCTGTCACAGTGCTCCATTGTGCCATCACAGTGCTCCATTGTTCCATCATAGTGCTCCATTGTTTTGTCACAGTGCTCCATTGTTCCATCACAGTGCTCCATTGTTCCATCACAGTGCTCCATTGTTCCATCATAGTGCTCCATTGTACCATCACAGTGCTCCATTGTTCTCTTATAGTGCTCTGTTGTGCCATGATAGTGCTCCATTTTTCTATCATAGTGCTCCATTGTTCTGTCACAGTGCTCCATTGTTCCATCACAGTGCTCCATTGTGCCATCACAGTGCTCCACTGTTCTGTCACAGTGCTCTATTGTGCCATCATAGTGCTCCATTGTTCCATCACAGTGTTCTATTGTTCCATCATAATGGTCCCTTGTTCTGTCATAGAGCTCCATTGTTTTGTCACAGTGCTTCATTGTTCCATTACAGTGCTCCATTGTGCCATCACAGTGCTCCATTGTTCTGTCATAGTGCTCCATTGTTTTGTCACAATGCTCCATTGTTCCAACAAAGTGCTCCATTGTGCCATCACAGTGCTCCATTGTTCCATCATAGTGCTCCATTGTGCCATCACAGTGCTCTATTGTTCTGTCATAGTGCTCCATTGTGCCATCACAGTGCTCAATTATACTGTCACAGTGCTCCATTGTTCTGTCACAGTGCTCCATTGTGCCGTCACAGTGCTCCATTGTGCCGTCACAGTGCTCCATTGTTCCGTCACAATGCTCCATTGTTCTGTCATAGTGCCCCATTGTTCCATCATAGTGCTCCATTGTATCGTCACAGTGCTCCATTGTTCTCTTATAGTGCTCCGTTGTGCCATGATAGTACTCCATTGTTCTATCATAATGCTCCCTTGTTCCGTCACAGTGCTCCATTGTTCGGTCATAGTGCTCCTTAGTGCCATCACACTGCCCCTTTGTTCCGTCACAGTACTCCATTGTGGAGTCACAGTGTTCCATTGTTCCATCAGTAGTGCTCCATTGTTCCATCATAGTGCTCCATTGAGCCATCACAGTGCTCTATTGTTCTGTCATAGTGATCCCTTCTTTTGTAACAATGCTCCATTGTTCCATCACAGTGCTCCATTGTGCCATCACAGTGCTCCATTGTTCCATCACAGTGCTCTGTTGTGCCATCATAATGCTCCATTGTTCTGTCACAGTGCTCCATTGTTTCGTCACAGTGCTCCATTGTTCCATCACAGTGCACCATTGTTCTCTCACAGTGCTCCATTGTACCATCACAGTGCTCTATTGTTCTGTCATAGTGCTCCATTGTTTTCTCCCAGTACTCAATTGTTCCATCATAGTGCTTCATTGTGCCATCACAGTGCTCCATTGTGCCATCACAGTGCTCCATTGTTACATAATAGTGCTTCATTGTGCCATCACAGTGCTCCATTGTGCCATCATAGTGCTCCACTGTTCTGTCATAGTGCTCCATTGTGCCATCACAGTGCTCCATTGTTCTGTCATAGTGCTCTATTGTGCCATCACAGTGCCCCATTGTTCCTTCACAGTACTCCATTGTGCCGTCACAGTGCTCCATGGTTCCATCATAGTGCTCCATTGTGACATCACAGTGCTCCATTATTCGGTCATAGTGCTCCATGGTTTTGTCACAATGCTCCATTGTTCCATCACAGTACTCCATTTTGCCATCACAGTGCTCCAATGTTCTGTCACAGTGCTCTATTGTGCCATCACAGTGCTCCATTTTTCCATCACAGTGTTCCATTGTTCCTTCATAATGGTCTTTTGTTCTGTCATAGAGCTCCATTGTTTTGTCACAGTGCTCCATTGTTCCATCACAGTGCTCCATTGTGCCATCACAGTGCTCCATTGTTCCCTCACAGTGCTCCATTGTTCAGTCATAGTGCTCCAATGTTCTGTCATAGTGCTCCTTAGTGCCATCACACTGCCCCTTTGTTCCGTCACAGTACTCCATTGTGCCGTCACAGTGTTCCATTGTTCCATCATAGTGCTCCATTGTTCCATCATAGTGCTCCATTGTGACATCATAGTGCTCCATTGTTCTGTCATAGTGCTCCTTTGTTTGTCACAATGCTCCATTGTTCCATCACAGTGCTCCATTGTTCTGTCATAGTGCTCTATTGTGCCATCACAGTGCCCCATTGTTCCTTCACAGTACTCCATTGTGCCGTCACAGTGCTCCATGGTTCCATCATAGTGCTCCATTGTGACATCACAGTGCTCCATTGTTCGGTCATAGTGCTCCATGGTTTTGTCACAATGCTCCATTGTTCCATCACAGTACTCCATTTTGCCATCACAGTGCTCCAATGTTCTGTCACAGTGCTCTATTGTGCCATCACAGTGCTCCATTTTTCCATCACAGTGTTCCATTGTTCCTTCATAATGGTCTTTGTTCTGTCATAGAGCTCCATTGTTTTGTCACAGTGCTCCATTGTTCCATCACAGTGCTCCATTGTGCCATCACAGTGCTCCATTGTGCCCTCACAGTGCTCCATTGTTCAGTCATAGTGCTCCAATGTTCTGTCATAGTGCTCCTTAGTGCCACCACACTGCCCCTTTGTTCCGTCACAGTACTCCATTGTGCCGTCACAGTGTTCCATTGTTCCATCATAGTGCTCCATTGTTCCATCATAGTGCTCCATTGTGACATCATAGTGCTCCTTTGTTCTGTCACAATGCTCCATTGTTCCATCACAGTGCTCCATTGTGCCATCACAGTGCTCCATTGTGCCATCACAGTGCTCCATTGTTCTGTCACAGTGCTCTATTGTGCCATCACAGTGCTCCATTGTTCCATCACAGTGTTCCATTGTTCCATCATAATGGTCCCTTGTTCTGTCACAGTGTTCCATTGTTTTGTCAAAGTGCTCCATTGTTCCATCACAGTGCTCCATTGTGCCATCAGAGTGCTCCATTGTTCCATCACAGTGCTCCATTGTTCCAACACAGTGCTCCATTGTGCCATCACAGTGCTCCATTTTTCCATCACAGTGCTCCATTGTTCCATCACAGTTCTCAATTGTGCCGTCACAAGGCTCAATTGCCCCATCACAGTGCTCCATTGTTCTGTCAAAGTGCTCTATTATGCCATCAAAGTGCTCCATTGTTCCATCACAGTGCTCCATTTTGCCATCACAGTGCTCCATTGTGCCATCACAGTGCTCCATTGTTCTGTCACAGTGCTCCATTGTTTTGTCACAGTGCTCCATTGTTCCATCACAGTGCTCCATTGTGCCATCATAGTGCTCCATTGTTCTGTGATAGTGCTCCATTGTTCCATCACAGTGCTCCGTTGTGCCATCATAGTGCCCCATTGTTCTGTCAAAGTGCTCCATTGTTTCGTCACAGTGCTCCATTGTTCCATCACAGTGCACCATTGTTCTGTCACAGTGCTCCATTGTACCATCACTGTGCTCCATTTTCTGTCATAGTGCTCCATTGTTTTCTCACAGTACTAAACTGTTCCATCATAGTGCTCCATTGTGCCATCATAGTGCTCCATTGTGCCATCACAGTGCTCCACTGTTCTGACATAGTGCTCCATTGTGCCATCACAGTGCTCCATTGTTCTGTCATATTGCTCTATTGTGCCATCACAGTGCCCCATTGTTCCGTCACAGTACTCCATTGTGCCATCACAGTGCTCCATTGTTCTGTCATAGTGCTCCATTGTTCTGTCACAGTGCTCCATTGTACCATCACAGTGCTCCATTGTGCCATCACAGTGCTCCATTGTTTTGTCACAGTGCTCTATTGTGCCATCATAGTGCTCCATTGTTCCATCGCAGTGCTCCATTGTTCCATCACAGTGCTCCATTGTGCCATCACAGTGCTCCATTGTTCCATCACAGTGCTCCATTGTTCTGTCACAGTGCTCTATTTTGCCATCACAGTGCTCCATTGTTCCATCACAGTGTTCCATTGTCCAACATTTTGGTCCCTTGTTCTGTCATAGTGCTCCATTGTTTTGTCACAGTTCTCCATTCTTCAATCACAGTGCTCCATTGTGCCTTCACAGTGCTCTATTCTGTCATAGTGCTCTATTGTGCCATCACAGTGCTCCATTGTGCCATCACAGTGCCCCATTTTTCTGTCACAGTTCTCCCTTGTGCCGTCACAGTGTTCCATCATAATGCTCCATTGTGCCAACACAGTACTCCATTGTGCTGTCATAGTGCTCCATTTTTCCATCACAGTTCTCCATTCTTCCATCACAGTGCTCCATTGTGCCTTCACAGTGCTCTATTCTGTCATAGAGCTCCATTGTGCCATCACAGTGCTCCATTTTGCCATCACAGTGCCCCATTCTGTCACAGTTCTCCCTTGTGCCGTCACAGTGTTCCATTGTTCCATCATAGTGCTCCATTGTGCCAACACAGTGCTCCATTGTTCTGTCATAGTGCTCCATTGTTCCATCACAGTGCTCCATTGTGCCATCACAGTGCTCCATTGTTCTGTCATAGTGCTTCATTGTGCCACCACAGTGTTCCATTGTTCTGTCATAGTGCTCCATTGTGCTGTCTCAGTGCTCCACTGTTCCATCACAGTGGTCCATTGTGCCATCACAGTGCTCCATTGTGCCATCACAGTGCTCCATTTTGCCATCACAGTGCTCAATTGTTTCGTCACAGTGCTCCATTATTCCATCACAATGCACCATTGTTCTGTGACAGTGCTCCATTATGCCATCACAGTGCTCCATTGTTCTGTCATAGTGCTCGATTGTTTTGTCACCGTGCTCGATTGTTTTGTCACCGTGCTCCATTGTGCCATCACAGTGCTCCATTGTGCCATCATAGTGCTCCATTGTTCTGTCATAGTGCTCCATTGTTTCGTCACAGTGCTCCATTGTTCCATCACAGTGCACCATTGTTCTGTCCCAGTGCTCCATTGTGCCATCACTATCCTCCATTGTTCTGTCAGAGTGCTCCATTGTGCCGTCACAGTGCTCCATTGTTCCATCACAGTGCACCATTGCTCCATTGTTCCATCACAGTGCTCCATTGTGCCGTCACAGTGCTCCATTTTTCCGTCATAGTGCTCAATTATTCTTTCATAGTGCTCCATTGTTCCATCATAGTGCTGCATTGTCCCATCATAGTGCTTTACTGTTCCATTACAGTTCTCAAATGTGCCGTCACAATGCTCCATTGCTACACCATAGTGCTCCATTGTTCTGTCACAGTGCTCTATTGTGCCATCACAGTGCTTCATTGTTCCATCTCTGTGTTCCATTGTTCCATCATAGTGCTCCATTGTGCCAACACAGTGCTCCATTGTTCCATCACAGTTCTCAATTGTGCCGTCACAATGCTCCATTGCTACATCACAGTGCTCCATTGTTCTGTCACAGTGCTCTATTGTGCCATCATAGTGCTCCATTGTTCCATCACAGTGCTCCATTGTTCCATCACAGTGCTCAATTGTGCTATCACGGTGCTCCATTGTTCAGTCATAGTGCTCCATTGTTTTGTCACAGTGCTCCATTGTGCCATGACAGTGCTCCATTGTGCCATCATAGTGCTCCCTTGTTCTGTCACAGTTCTCCATTGTTTCATCACAGTGCTCCATTGTTCCATCACTGTGCACCATTGTTCTGTCACAGTGCTCCTTTGTAGCATCACAGTGCTCCATTTTTCTGTCATAGTGCTCCATTGTTTTTTCACAGTGCTCCATTGTTCCTTCATAGTGCTCCATTGTGCCAACACAGTGCTCCATTTTTCTGTCATAGTGCTCCATTGTGCCACCACAATGCTCCATTGTGCCATCACAGTGCTCCATTGTTCCATCATAGTGCTCCATTGTTCCATAATAGTGCTCCATTGTTCCGTCATAGTGCTCCATTGTGCCATCACAGTGCTCCATTGTTCTGTCATAGTGCTCCATTGTTTTCTCACAGTGCTCCATTGTTCCATCACAGTGCTCCCTTGTGCCTTCATAATGCTCCATTGTTCTGCCACAGTGCTCCATTGTTTCATCACAGTGCTCCATTGTACCATCACAGTGCTCTATTGTTCTGTCATAGTGCTCCATTGTTTTCTCACAGTACTCAATTGTTCCATCATAGTGCTTCATTGTGCCATCACAGTGCTCCATTGTGCCATCACAGTGCTCCATTGTTCCATCATAGTGCTTCATTGTGCCATCACAGTGCTCCATTGTGCCATCACAGTGCTCCACTGTTCTGTCATAGTGCTCCATTGTGCCATAACAGTGCTCCATTGTTCTGTCATTCTGCTCTATTGTGCCATCACAGTGCCCCATTGTTCCGTCACAGTACTCCATTGTGCCATCACAGTGCTCCATTGTTCCATCATAGTGCTCCATTGTTCCATCATAGTGCTCCATTGTGCCATCACAGTGCTCCATTGTTCTGTCATAGTGCTCCATTGTTCTGTCACAGTGCTCCATTGTTCCATCACAGTGCTCCATTGTGCCATCACAGTGCTCCATTGTTCTGTCACAGTGCTCTATTGTGCCATCACAGTGCTCCATTGTTCCATCACAGTGTTCCATTGTTCCATCATAATGGTCCCTTGTTCTGTCATAGAGCTCCATTGTTTTGTCACAGTGCTCCATTGTTCCATCACAGTGCTCCATTGTGCCAGCACAGTGCTCCATTGTGCCATCACAGTGCTCCATTGTTCTGTCACAGTGTTCCATTGCTTCGTCACAGTTCTCAATTGTTCCATCACAGTACACGATTGTTCTGTCACAGTGCTCGATTGTGCCATCACAGTGCTCCATTGTTCTGTCATAGTGCGCCATTGTTTTGTCACAATGCTCCATTGTTCCAACACAGTGCTCCATTGTGCCATCACAGTGCTCCATTGTTCCATCACAGTGTTCCATTGTTCCATCACAGTTCTCAATTGTGCCGTCACAATGCTCCATTGTTCCAACACAGTGCTCCATTGTGCCATCACCGTGCTCCATTGTTCCATCAAAGTGCTCCATTGTTCCATCACAGTGCTCCATTGTTCTGTCATAGTGCTCCATTATTTTGTCACAGTGCTCCATTGTTCCATCACAGTGCTCCATTGTGCCATCATAGTGCTCCATTGTTCTGTGATAGTGCTCCATTGTTCCATCACAGTGCTCTTTTGTGCCATAACAGTGCTCCATTTTTCTGTCAAAGTGCTCCATTGTTCCATCACAGTGCTCCATTGTTCTGTCATAGTGCTCCATTGTTTTCTCACAGTGCTCCACTGTTCCATCATAGTGCTCCATTGTTCCATAATAGTGCTCCATTGTCCCATCATAGTGCTCCATTGTTCCATCACAGTTCTCAATTATGCCGTCACAATGCTCCATTGCCCCATCACAGTGCTCCATTGTTCTGTCATAGTGCTCCATTGTTTTCTCACAGTGCTCCATTGTTCCAACACAGTGCTCCATTGTGCCATCACAGTGCTCCATTGTTCCATCACAGTGCTCCATTTTTCCATCACAGTTCTCAATTGTGCCGTCACAATGCTCCATTGCCCCATCACAGTGCTCCATTGTTCTGTCACAGTGCTCTATTATGCCATCATAATGCTCCATTGTTCCATCACAGTGCTCCATTGTACCGTCACAGTGCTCTATTGTTCTTTCATAGTGCTCTATTATGCCATCAAAGTGTTCCATTGTTCCATCACAATGCTCCATTGCCCCATCACAGTGCTCCATTGTTCTGTCACAGTGCTCTATTATGCCATCACAGTGCTCCATTGTTCCATCACTGTGCTCCATTGTTCCATCACAGTGCACCATTGTTCTGTCACAGTGCTTCATTGTGCCATCACAGTGCTCCATTGTGCCATCACAGTGCTCCACTGTTCTGTCACAGTGCTCTATTGTGCCATCACAGTGCTCCATTGTTCCATCACAGTGTTCCATTGTTCCATCATAATGGTCCCTTGTTCTGTCATAGAGCTCCATTGTTTTGTCACAGAGCTCCATTGTTCCATCACAGTGCTCCATTGTTCCATCACAGTGTTCCATTGTTCGATCATAATGGTCTCTTGTTCTGTCATAGAGCTCCATTGTTTTGTCACAGTGCTCCATTGTTCCATCACCGTGCTCCATTGTGCCATCACAGTGCTCCATTGTTCCATCACAGTGCTATATTGTGCCATCACAGTGCTCCATTGTGCCATCACAGTGCTCCATTGTTCTGTCACAGTGTTCCATTGTTTCATCACAGTGCTCAATTGTTCCATCACAGTACACCATTGTTCTGTCACAGTGCTCGATTGTGCCATCACAGTGCGCCATTGTTCTGTCATAGTGCACCATTGTATTGTCACAATGCTCCATTGTTCCAACACAGTGCTCCATTGTGCCATCACAGTGCTCCATTGTTCCATCACAGTGCTCCATTGTGCCATCACAGTGCTCTATTCTGTCATAGTGCTCCATTGTGCCATCACAGTGCTCAATTATACTGTCACAGTGCTCCATTGTTTCGTCACAGTGCTCCATTGTGCCGTCACAGTGCTCCATTGTGCCGTCACAGTGCTCTATTGTTCCGTCACAGTGCTCCATTGTTCTGTCATAGTGCCACATTGTTCCATCATAGTTCTCCATTGTAGCATCATAGTGCTCCATTGTTCTCTTATAGTGCTCCGTTGTGCCATGATAGTGCTCCATTGTTCTATCATAGTTCTCCCTTGTTCTGTCACAGTGCTCCATTGTTTCATCACAGTGCTCCTTTGTTCCATCACAGTGCACCATTTTTCTGTCACAGTGCTCCATTGTACCATCATAGTGCTCCATTTTTCTGTCATAGTGCTCCACTGTTTTCTCACAGTACTCAATTGTTCTATCATAGTGCTCCATTGTGCCATCATAGTGCTCCATTGTTCTGTCAGAGTGTTCCATTGTTTCGTCACAGTGCTCAATTGTTCCATCACAGTTCACCATTGTTCTGTCACAGTGCTCGATTGTGCCATCACAGTGCTCCATTTTTCTGTCATAGTGCTCCATTTTTTGTCACAATGCTCCATTGTTCCATACAGTGCTCCATTGTGCCATCGCAGTGCTCCATTGTTCCATCACAGTGCTCCATTGTGCCATCATAGTGCTCTATTGTTCTGTCATAGTGCTCCATTGTGCCATCACAGTGCTCAATTATACTGTCATAGTGCTCCATTGTGCCATCATAGTGCTCCATTTTGCCATCACAGTGCTCCATTGTGCCGTCACAGTGCTCCATTTTTCTGTTATACTGCCCCATTGTTCCATCATAGTGCTCCATTGTAGCATCATAGTGCTCCATTGTTCTTATAGTGCTCCATTGTGCCATGATAGTGCTCCTTTGTTCTATCATAGTGCTCCCTTGTTCTGTCACAGTGCTCCATTGTTTCATCACAGTGCTCCATTGTCCTGTCACAGAGCTCCTTTGTGCCATCATAGTGCTCCATTGTTCTGTCATAGTTCTCCATTGTTTTGTCACACTGCTCCATTGTTCCATCATCGTGCTCCATTGTGCCATCATAGTGCTCCATTGTGCCATCATAGTGCTCCATTGTGCAATTACAATGCTCCATTTGGCCATCACAGTGCTCCATTGTTCCATCATAGTGCTCCATTGTCCCATCATAGCGCTCCATTGTTCTATCACAGTTCTCAAATGTGCCGTCACAATGCTCTTTTGCTACATCACAGTGCTCCATTGTGCCCTCACAGTGCTCCATTGTTCCATCACAGTTCTCAATTGTGCCGTCACAATGCTCCATTGCCCCATCACAGTGCTCCATTGTTCTGTCACAGTGCTTTATTATGCCATCACAGTTCTCCATTGTTCCGTCACAGTGCTCCATTGTGCCAGCTCAGTGCTCTATTGTTCTGTCATGGTGCTCTATTTTTTGTCACAGTGCTCAATTATTCCATTACAGTGCTCCATTGTGCCATCACAGTGCTCCATTGTTCTGTCATAGTAGTCCATTGTGCCATCACAGTGCTCCATTTTGCCTTCAGGTGCTACATTGTTTCGTCACAGTGCTCCATTGTTTCGTCACAGTACTCCCTTGTTCTATCACAGTGCAACATTGTTCTGTCACAGTGCTCCATTGTGCCATCACAGTGCTCCATTGCTCTGTCATAGTGCTCCATTGTTTTGTCACAATGCTCCACTGTTCCATCACAGTGCTCCATTTTGCCATCACAGTGCTCCATTGTTCTGTCACAGTGCTCTATGGTGCCATCACAGTGCTCCATTTTTCCATCACAGTGCCATTTTATCATATGGTCCTGTTCTGTCAAGAGCTCCATTGTTGTCACAGGCTCATTGTTCCATCACCGTGCTCCATTGTGCCATCACAGTGCTCCATTGTTCCATCACAGTGCTCCATTGTGCCATCACAGTGCTCCATTGTTCCATCACAGTGCTCCATTGTGCCATCACATTGCTCCATTGTGCCATCAAAGTGCTCCATTGTGCCATCATAGTGCTCCATTGTTCTGTCACAGTGTTCCATTGTTTCGTCACAGTGCTTGATTGTGCCATCACAGTGCTCCATTGTTCTCTCATAGTGCGCCATTGTTTTGTCACAATGCTCCATTGTTCCAACACAGTGCTCCACTGTGCCATCACAGTGCTCCATTGTTCCATCATAGTGCTCCATTGTGCCATCACAGTGCTCTATTGTTCGGTCATAGCACTCCATTGTGCCATCACAGTGCTCAATTATACTGTCACAGTGTTCCATTGTTTCGTCACAGTGCTCCATTGTGCTGTCACAGTGCTCCATTGTGCCGTCACAGTGCTCCATTGTTCCGTCACAATGCTCCATTGTTCTGTCATAGTGCCCCTTTGTTCCATGATAGTGCTCCATTGTAGCATCATAGTGCTTCATTGTTCTCTTATAGTGCTCCGTTGTGCCATGATAGTGCTCCATTGTTCTATCATAGTGCTCCCTTGTTCTGTCACAGTGCTCCATTGTTTCGTCACAGTGCTCCATTGTTCCATCACAGTGCACCATTGTTCTGTCACAGTGCTTCATTGTACCATCACAGTGCTCCTTTGTTCTGTCATAGTGCTCCATTGTTTTCTCACAGTACTCAATTGTTCTATCATAGTGCTCCATTGTGCCATCACAGTGCTCCATTGTGCCATTACAATGCTCCACTGTTCTGTCATAGTGCTCCATTGTGCCATCACAGTGCTCCATTGTTCCATCACAGTGTTCCATTGTTCTATCATAATGGTCCCTTGTTCTGTCATAGAGCTCCATTGTTTTGTCATAGTGCTCCATTGTGCCATCACAGTGCTTCATTGTGCCATAACAGTGCTCCATTGTTCTGTCACAGTGTTCCATTGTTTCGACACAGTGCTCAATTTTTCCATCACAGTACACCATTGTTCTGTCACAGTGCTCGATTGTGCCATCACAGTGCTCCATTGTTCTGTCATAGTGCTCCATTGTTTTGTCAGAATGTTCCATTGTTCCAACACAGTGCTCCATTGTGCCATCACAATGCTCCATTGTTCCATCACAGTGCTCCATTGTGCCATCACAGTGCTCCATTGTTCTGTCATAGTACTCCATTGTGCCATCACAGTGCTCAATTAAACTGTCACAGTGCTCCATTGTTTTGTCACAGTGCTCCATTGTGCCGTCACAGTGCTCCATTGTTCCGTCACAGTGCTCCATTGTTCGGTCATAGTGCTCCATTGTTCCATCATAGTGCTCCATTGTAGCATCATAGTGCTCCATTGTTCTCTTATAGTGCTCCATTGTGCCATGATAGTGCTCCATTGTTCTATCATAGTGCTCCCTTGTTCTGTCACAGTGCTCCATTTTTTTCTCACAGTACTCAATTGTTCCATCATAGTGCTCCATTGTGCCATCACAGTGCTCCATTGTGCCATCAAAGTGCTCCACTGTTCTGTCGTAGTGCTCTATTGTGCCATCACAGTGCCCCATTGTTCCGACACAGTACTCCATTGTGCCGTCACAGTGCTCCATTGTTCCATCATAGTGCTCTATTGTTCCATCATAGTGCTCAATTGTGCCATCACAGTGCTCCATTGTTCTGTCATAGTGCTCCATTGTTTTGTCACAATGCTCCATTGTTCCATCACAGTGCTCTATTGTGCCATCACAGTGCTCCATTGTTCTGTCACAGTGCTCTATTGTGCCATCACAGTGCTCCATTTTTCCATCACAGTGTTCCATTGTTCCATCATAATGGTCCCTTGTTCTGTCATAGAGCTCCATTGTTTTTTCACAATGCTCCATTGTTCCATCACAGTGCTCCATTGTGCCATCACAGTGCTCCATTGTGCCATCACAGTGCTCCATTGTTCTGTCACAGTGTTCCATTGTTTCGTCACAGTGCTCAATTGTTCCATCACAGTACACCATTGTTCTGTCACAGTGCTATATTGTGCCATCACAGTGCTCCATTGTTCTGTCATAGTGCTCCATTGTTTTGTCACAATGCTCCATTGTTCCAACACAGTGCTCTATTGTGCCATCACAGTGCTCCATTGTTCCATCACAGTGCTCCATTGTGCCATCACAGTGCTCTATTGTTCTGTCATGGTGCT
Source organism: Microtus agrestis (assembly GCA_902806775.1). Lineage (NCBI taxonomy): Eukaryota > Metazoa > Chordata > Mammalia > Rodentia > Cricetidae > Microtus > Microtus agrestis. The sequence goes on along the minus strand of CADCXT010003427.1, from coordinate 13,250 downwards.
CCATTGTGCCATCAGAGTGCTCAATTATACTGTCACAGTGCTCCATTGTTTCGTCACAGTGCTCCATTGTGCAGTCACAGTGCTCCATTGTTCCGTCACAGTGCTCCATTGTTCTGTCATAGTGCCCCATTGTTCCATCATAGTGCTCCATTGTAGCATCATAGTGCTCCATTGTTCTCATCATAGTGCTCCATTGTTCTATCATAGTGCTCCATTGTTCTGTCATAGTGCTCCATTGTGCCATCACAGTGCTCCATTGTTCCTTCACAGTGCTCCATTGTGCCATCACAGTGCTCCATTGTTTTGTGTTAGTGCTCCATTGTGCCATCATAGTGCTCCATTGTGCCATCACTGTGCTCCATTGTTCTGTCACAGTTCTCCATTGTGCCGTCCTAGTGCTCCATTGTTCCATCACAGTGCACCATTGTTCCATCACAGTGTTCCATTGTTCGATCATAATGGTCCCTTGTTCTGTCATAGAGCTCCTTTGTTTTGTCACAGTGCTCCATTGTTCCATCACCGTGCTCGATTGTGCCATCACAGTGCTCCATTGTTCCATCACAGTGCTCCATTGTGCCATCACTGTTCTCAATTGTGCCATCACAGTGCTCCATTGTTCTGTCACAGTGTTCCATTGTTCCGTCACAGTGCTCAATTGTGCCATCACAATGCTCCATTGTTCTGTCATAGTGCCCCATTGTTCCATCATAGTGCTCCATTGTAGCATCATAGTGCTCCATTGTTCTCTTATAGTGCTCCGTTTTGCCATGATAGTGCTCCATTGTTCTATCATAGTGCTCCCTTGTTCTGTCACAGTGCTCCATTGTTTCGTCACAGTGCTCCATTGTTCTGTCACAGTGCTCCATTGTACCATCACAGTGCTCCATTGTTCTGTCATAGTGCTCCATTGTTTTCTCACAGTACTCAATTGTTCTATCATAGTGCTCCATTGTGCCATCACAGTGCTCCATTGTGCCATCACAGTGCTCCACTCTTCTCTCATAGTGCTCCATTGTGCCATCACAGTGCTCCATTGTTCCATCACAGTGTTCCATTGTTCTATCATAATGGTCCCTTGTTCTGTCATAGAGCTCCATTGTTTTGTCATAGTGCTCCATTGTGCCATCACAGTGCTCCATTGTGCCATCACAGTGCTCCATTGTTCTGTCACAGTGTTCCATTGTTTCGTCACAGTGCTCAATTGTTCCATCACAGTACACCATTGTTCTGTCACAGTGCTCGGTTGTGCCATCACAGTGCTCCATTGTTCTGTCATAGTGCTCCATTGTTTTGTCACAATGCTCCATTGTTCCAACACAGTGCTCCATTGTGCCATCACAATGCTCCATTGTTCCATCACAGTGCTCCATTGTGCCATCACAGTGCTCTATTGTTCTATCATTGTGCTCCATTGTGCCATCAGTGCTCAATTATACTGTCACCGTGCTCCATTGTTTAGTCACAGTACTCCATTGTGCCGTCACAGTGCTCCATTGTTCCATCACAGTGCTCCATTGTTCGGTCATAGTGCTCCATTGTTCCATCATAGTGCTCCATTGTAGCATCATAGTGCTCCATTGTTCTCTTATAGTGCTCCATTGTGCCATGATAGTGCTCCATTGTTCTATCATAGTGCTCCCTTGTTCTGTCACAGTGCTCCATTGTTTTCTCACAGTACTCAATTGTTCCATCATAGTGCTCCATTGTGCCATCACAGTGCTCCATTATGCCATCACAGTGCTCCACTGTTCTGTCATAGTGCTCCATTGTGCCATCACAGTGCTCCACTGTTCTGTCATAGTGCTCTATTGTGCCATCACAGTGCCCCATTGTTCCGTCACAGTACTCCATTGTGCCGTCACAGTGCTCCATTGTTCCATCATAGTGCTCCATTGTTCCATCATAGTGCTCCATTGTGCCATCACAGTGCTCCATTGTTCTGTCATAGTGCTCCATTGTTTTGTCACAATGCTCCATTGTTCCATCACAGTGCTCCATTGTGCCATCACAGTGCTCCATTGTTCTGTCACAGTGCTCTATTGTGCCATCACAGTGCTCCATTGTTCCATCACAGTGCTCCATTGTTCCATCATAATGGTCCCTTGTTCTGTCATAGAGCTCCATTCTTTTGTCACAGTGCTCCATTGTTCCATTACAGTGCTCCATTGTGCCATCACAGTGCTCCATTTTGCCATCATAGTGCTCTTTTGTTCTGTCATAGTGCTCTATTGTTTCGTCACAGTGCTCCATTGTTCCATCACAGTGCACCATTGTTCTGTCCCAGTGCTCCATTGTGCCATCACTATCCTCCATTGTTCTGTCAGAGTGCTCCATTGTGCCGTCACAGTGCTCCATTGTTCCATCACAGTGCACCATTGCTCCATTGTTCCATCACAGTGCTCCATTGTGCCGTCACAGTGCTCCATTTTTCCGTCATAGTGCTCAATTATTCTGTCATAGTGGTCCATTGTTCCATCATAGTGCTCCATTGTCCCATCATAGTGCTTTATTGTTCCATTACAGTTCTCAAATGTGCCGTCACAATGCTCCATTGCTACATCACAGTGCTCCATTGTTCTGTCATAGTGCTCTATTGTGCCATCACAGTGCTTCATTGTTCCATCTCTGTGTTCCATTGTTCCATCATAGTGCTCCATTGTGCCATCACAGTGCTCCATTGTTCTATCACAGTTCTCAATTGTGCCATCACAATGCTCCATTGCTACATCATAGTGCTCCATTGTTCTGTCACAGTGCTCTATTGTGCCATCATAGTGCTCCATTGTTCCATCACAGTGGTCCATTGTTCCATCACAGTGCTCAATTGTGCTATCACGGTGCTCCATTGTTCAGTCATAGTGCTCCATTGTTTTGTCACAGTGCTCCATTGTTCCATCACAGTGCTCCATTGTGTCATCTTAGTGCATTATTGTTCTCTTATATTGCTCCATTTTGCCATGACAGTGCTCCATTGTGCCATCATAGTCCTCCCTTTTTCTGTCACAGTGCTCCATTGTTTCATCATAGTGCTCCATTGTTCCATCACTGTGCACCATTGTTCTGCACAGTGCTCCTTTGTAGCATCATAGTGCTCCATTTTTCTGTCATAGTGCTCCATTGTTTTTTCACAGTGCTCCATTGTTCCTTCATAGTGCTCCATTGTGCCAACACAGTGCTCCATTGTTCTGTCATAGTGCTCCATTGTGCCACCACAATGCTCCATTGTGCCATCACAGTGCTCCATTGTGCCATCACAGTGCTCCATTGTTCCATCATAGTGCTCCATTGTCCCATCATAGTGCTCCATTGTTCCATCACAGTTCTCAATTGTGCCGTCACAATGCTCCATTGCCCCATCACAGTGCTCCATTGTTCTGTCACAGTGCTCTATTATGCAATCAAATTGCTCCATTGTTCCGTCATAGTGCTCCATTGTGCCATCACAGTGCTCCATTTTTCTGTCATAGTGCTCCATTGTTTTCTCATGGTGCTCCATTGTTCCATCACAGTGCTCCATTGTGCCATCATAATGCTCCATTGTTCTGTCACAGTGCTCCATTGTTCCGTCACAGTGCTCCATTGTTTCATCACAGTGCTCCATTGTTCCATCACAGTGCACCATTGTTCTGTCACAGTGCTCCATTGTACCATCACAGTGCTCTATTTTTCTGTCATAGTGCTCCATTGTTTTCTCACAGTACTCAATTGTTCCTTCATAGTGCTTCATTGTGCCATCACAGTGCTCCATTGTGCCATCACAGTGCTCCACTGTTTTGTCATAGTGCTCCATTGTGCCATCATAGTGCTCCATTGTTCTGTCATAGTGCTCTATTGTGCCATCACAGTGCCCCATTGTTCCGTCACAGTACTCCATTGTGCCGTCACAGTGCTCCATTGTTCCATCATAGTGCTCCATTGTTCCTTCATAGTGCTCCATTGTGCCATCACAGTGCTCCTTTGTTCTGTCATAGTGCTCCATTGTTTTGCACAATTCTCAATTGTTCCATCACAGTGCTCCATTTTGCCATCCCAGTGCTCCATTGTTCTGTCACAGTGCTCTATTGTGCCATAACAGTGCTCCATTGTTCCATCACAGTGTTCCATTGTTCCATCATAATGGTCCCTTTTTCCGTCATAGAGCTCCATTGTTTTGTCGCAGTGCTCCATTGTTCCATGACAGTGCTCCATTGTGCCATCACAGTGCTTCATTGTGCCATCACATGCTCCATTGTTCTGTCACAGTGTTCCATTGTTTCGTCACAGTGCTCATTTGTTCCATCACAGTACACCATTGTTCTGTCACAGTGCTCGATTGTGCCATCACAGTGCTCCATTGTTCTGTCATAGTGCGCCATTGTTTTGTCACAATGCTCCATTGTTCCAACACAGTGCTCCATTGTGCCATCACAGTGCTCCATTGTTCTATCACAGTGCTCCATTGTGCCATCACAGTGCTCTATTGTTCTGCCATAGTGCTCCATTGTGCCATCACAGTGCTCAATTATACTGTCACAGTGCTCCATTGTTTCGTCACAGTGCTCCATTGTGCCGTCACAGTGCTCCATTGTTCTGTCATAGTGCTCCATTGTTCCATCATAGTGCTCCATTGAGCCATCACAGTGCTCCATTGTTCTGTCATAGTGATCCATTGTTTTGTAACAATGCTCCATTGTTCCATCACAGTGCTCCATTGTTCCATCACAGTGCTCCATTGTTCCATCACAGTGCTCTATTGTTCTGTCACAGTGCTCTATTGTGCCATCACAGTGCTCCATTGTTCCATCACAGTGTTCCATTGTTCCAACATATTGGTCCCTTGTTCTGTCATAGTACTCCATTGTTTTGTCACAGTTCTCCATTCTTCCATCACAGTGCTCCATTGTGCCTACACAGTGCTCTATTCTGTCATAGTGCTCTATTGTGCCATCACAGTGCTCCATTGTGCCATCACAGTGCTCCATTGTTCTGTCACAGTGCTCCATTGTTCTGTCACAGTGTTCCATTGTTTCGTCACAGTGCTCAATTGTTCCATCACAGTACACCATTGTTCTGTCACAGTGCTCTGTTGTGCCATCACAGTGCTCCATTGTTCTGTCATAGTGCTCCATTGTTTTGTCACAATGCTCCATTGTTCCAACACAGTGCTCCATTGTGCCATCACAATGCTCCATTGTTCCATCACAGTGCTCCATTGTGCCATCACAGTGCTCTATTGTTCTATCATTGTGCTCCATTGTGCCATCAGTGCTCAATTATACTGTCACAGTGCTCCATTGTTTAGTCACAGTGCTCCATTGTGCCGTCACAGTGCTCCATTGTTCCGTCACAGTGCTCCATTGTTCGGTCATAGTGCTCCATTGTTCCATCATAGTGCTCCATTGTAGCATCATAGTGCTCCATTGTTCTCTTATAGTGCTCCATTGTGCCATGATAGTGCTCCATTGTTCTATCATAGTGCTCTATTGTTCCATCATAGTGCCCCATTGTAGCATCATAGTGCTCCATTGTTCTCTTATAGTGCTCCATTGTGCCATGATAGTACTCCATTGTTCTATCATAGTGCTCCCTTGTTCTGTCACAGTGCTCCCTTGTTTCATCACAGTTCTCGATTGTTCCATCACAGTGCACCATTTTTCTTTCACAGTGCTCCATTGTACCATCACAGTGCTCCATTTTTCTGTCATAGTGCTCCATTGTTTTCTCACAGTACTCAATTTTTCCATAACAGTGCTCCATTGTGCCATCACAGTGCTCCATTGTTCTGTCACAGTGTTCCATTGATTCGTCACAGTGCTCAATTGTTCCATCACAGTACACCATTGTTCTGTCACAGTGCTCTATTGTGCCATCACAGTGCTCTATTGTTCTGTCATAGTGCTCCCATGTTTTGTCACAATGCTCCATTGTTCCAACAAAATGCTCCATTGTGCCATCACAGTGCTCCATTGTTCCATCACAGTGCTCCATTGTGCCATCACAGTGCTCTATTGTTCTGTCATAGTGCTCCATTGTGCCATCACAGTGCTCAATTATACTGTCACAGTGCTCCATTGTTTCGTCACAGTGCTCCATTGTGCCGTCACAGTGCTCCATTTGTGCCGTCACAGTGCTCCATTGTTCTGTCATAGTGCTCCATTGTTCCATCATAGTGCTCCATTGTGCCATCACAGTGCTCCATTGTTCTGTCATAGTGATCCATTGTTTTGTAACAGTGCTCCATTGTTCCATCACAGTGCTCCATTGTTCCATCACAGTGCTCCATTGTTCCATCACAGTGCTCCATTGTTCTGTCACAGTGCTCTATTGTGCCATCACAGTGCTCCATTGTTCCATCACAGTGTTCCATTGTTCCAACATATTGGTCCCTTGTTCTGTCATAGTACTCCATTGTTTTGTCACAGTTCTCCATTCTTCCATCACAGTGCTCCATTGTGCCTACACAGTGCTCTATTCTGTCATAGTGCTCTATTGTGCCATCACAGTGCTCCATTGTGCCATCACAGTGCTCCCATTGTTCTGTCACAGTTCTCCATTGTTCCGTCACAGTGTTCCATTGTTCCATCACAGTGCTCCATTGTGCCATCACAGTGCTCCATTGTTCTGTCATAGTGCTCCATTGTTCCATCACAGTTCTCCATTCTTCCATCACAGTGCTCCATTGTGCCTTCACAGTGCTCTATTCTGTCATAGAGCTCCATTGTGCCATCACAGTGCCCCATTGTTCTGTCACAGTTCTCCCTTGTGCCATCACAGTGTTCCATTGTTCCATCATATTGCTCCATTGTGCCAACACAGTGCTCCATTGTTCTGTCATAGTGCTCCATTGTTCCATCACAGTTCTCCATTCTTCCATCACAGTGCTCCATTTTGCCTTCACAGTGCTCTATTCTGTCATAGAGCTCCATTGTGCCATCACAGTGCTCCATTGTGCCATCATAGTGCCCCATTGTTCTGTAACAGTTCTCCCTTGTGCCGTCACAGTGTTCCATTGTTTCATCATAGTGCTCCATTGTGCCAACACAGTGCTCCATTGTTCTGTCATAGTGCTCCATTGTGCCATCACAGTGCTCCATTGTTCTGTCATAGTGCTCCATTGTGCTGTCTCAGTGCTCCAGTGTTCCATCGCAGTGGTACATTGTGCCATCACAGTGCTCCATTGTGCCATCACAGTGCTCCATTTTGCCATCACAGTGCTCCATTGTTTCGTCACAGTGCTCCATTATTCCATCACAATGCATCCTTGTTCTGTGACAGTGCTCCATTATGCCATCACAGTGCTCCATTTTTCTGTCATAGTGCTCGATTGTTTTGTCACCATGCTCCATTGTTACATCACAGTGCTCCATTGTGCCATCATAGTGCTCCATTGTTCTGTCACAGTGCTCCATTGTTTCGTCACAGTGCTCCATTGTTCCATCACAGTGCACCATTGTTCTGTCATAGTGCTCCATTGTGCCATCACAATCCTCCATTGTTCTGTCACAGTGCTCCATTGTTTCGTCACAGTGCTCCATTGTTCCATCACAGTGCTCCATTGTTCTGTCATAGTGCTCGATTGTTTTGTCACCGTGCTCCATTGTTCCATCACAGTGCTCCGTTGTGCCATCATAGTGCTCCATTGTTCTGTCACAGTGCTCCATTGTTTCGTCACAGTGCTCCATTGTGCCGTCACAGTGCTCCATTGTTCCATCACAGTGCACCATTGCTCCATTGTTCCATCACAGTGCTCCATTGTGCCGTCACAGTGCTCCATTTTTCCGTCATAGTGCTCAATTATTCTGTCATAGTGCTCCATTGTTCCATCATAGTGCTCCATTGTCCCATCATAGTGCTTTATTGTTCCATTACAGTTCTCAAATGTGCCGTCACAATGCTCCATTGCTACATCACAGTGCTCCATTGTTCTGTCACAGTGCTCTATTGTGCCATCACAGTGCTTCATTGTTCCATCTCTGTGTTCCATTGTTCCATCATAATGCTCCATTGTGCCATCACAGTGCTCTATTGTGCCTTCACAGTGTTTCCTTGTTCCATCTCTGTGTTCCATTGTTCCATCATAGTGCTCCATTGTGCCATCACAGTGCTCCATTGTTCCATCACAGTTCTCAATTGTGCCGTCACAATGCTCCATTGCTACATCACAGTGCTCCCATTGTTCCGTCACAGTACTCCATTGTGCCGTCACAGTGCTCCATTGTTCCATCATAGTGCTCCATTGTTCCTTCATAGTGCTCCATTGTTCCATCATAGTGCTCCATTGTGCTGTCACAGTGCTCCATTGTTTCGTCACAGTGCTCCATTGTTCCATACACCATTGTGCCATCACAGTGTTCCATTGTGCCATCATAGTGCTCCATTGTTCTGTCACAGTGCTCCATTGTTCCGTCATAGTGCTCCATTGTTTTGTCACAGTGCTCCATTGTTCCATCACAGTGCTCCATTGTTCCGTCACAGTGCTCCATTGTTCTGTCATAGTGCTCCATTGTTCCATGACAGTGCTCCATTGTGCCATCACAGTGCTTCATTGTGCCATCACATGCTCCATTGTTCTGTCACAGTGCTCCATTGTTTTGTCACAGTGCTCCATTGTTCCATCACAGTGCTCCATTGTTCCATCACAGTGCTCCATTGTTCCATCACAGTGCTCCATTGTTCCATCATAGTGCTCCATTGTTCTGTCACAGTGCTCCATTGTTTCGTCACAGTGCTCCATTGTGCCATCACAGTGCTCCATTGTTCTGTCATAGTGCTCCATTGTTTTGTCACAGTGCTCCATTGTTCCATCACAGTGCTCCATTGTGCCATCACAGTGCTCCATTGTTCCATCACAGTGCTCCATTGTTCCATCACAGTGCTCCATTGTTCTGTCACAGTGCTCCATTGTTCCATCACAGTGCTCCATTGTTCCATCACAGTGCTCCATTGTTCTGTCATAGTGCTCCATTGTTCCATCACAGTGCTCCATTGTTCCATCACAAGTGCATTGTTCTTCACTGTGCTCCATCACAGTGCTCCATTGTTCCATCACAGTGCTCCATTGTTCTGTCACAGTGCTCCATTGTGCCATCACAGTGCTCCATTGTTCTGTCACAGTGCTCCATTGTTCCATCACAGTGCTCCATTGTTCCATCACAGTGCTCCATTGTGCCATCACAGTGCTCCATTGTTCCATCACAGTGCTCCATTGTTCCATCACAGTGCTCCATTGTGCCATCACAGTGCTCCACTTGTTCATCATAGTGCTCCATTGTTCCATCACAGTGCTCCATTGTTCCATCACAGTGCTCCATTGTTCCATCACAGTGCTCCATTGTTCTGTCACAGTGCTCCATTGTTCCATCATAGTGCTCCATTGTTCTGTCATAGTGCTCCATTGTTCTGTCACAGTGCTCCATTGTTCTGTCACAGTGCTCCATTGTTCCATCACAGTGCTCCATTGTGCCATCACAGTGCTCCATTGTTCTGTCACAGTGCTCCATTGTGCCATCACAGTGCTCCATTGTTCCATCACAGTGCTCCATTGTTCCATCATAGTGGCTCCATTGTTCTGTCATAGTGCTCCATTGTTTTGTCATCACAGTGCTCCATTGTTCCATCACAGTGCTCCATTGTGCCATCACAGTGCTCCATTGTTCCATCACAGTGCTCCATTGTTCCGTCACAGTGCTCCATTGTTCCATCACAGTGCTCCATTGTTCCATCACAGTGCTCCATTGTTCTGTCATAGTGCTCCATTGTTTGCCATCACAGTGCTCCATTGTTCCGTCACAGTGCTCCATTGTTCCGTCACAGTGCTCCATTGTTCCATCATAGTGCTCCATTGTTCCATCACAGTGCTCCATTGTTCCATCACAGTGCTCCATTGTGCCATCACAGTGCTCCATTGTTCTGTCACAGTGCTCCATTGTTCCATCACAGTGCTCCATTGTTCCATCACAGTGCTCCATTGTTTTGTCACAGTGCTCCATTGTTCCATCACAGTGCTCCATTGTTCCATCATAGTGCTCCATTGTTCTGTGCTCACAGTGCTCCATTGTTTGTCATCACAGTGCTCCATTGTGCCATCACAGTGCTCCATTGTTCTGTCACAGTGCTCCATTGTTCCATCACAGTGCTCCATTGTTCCATCATAGTGCTCCATTGTTCCTATTAAGTGCTCCATTGTTCCATCACAGTGCTCCATTGTGGCATCACAGTGCTCCATTGTTCTGTCACAGTGCTCCATTGTTTTGTCACAGTGCTCCATTGTTCCATCACAGTGCTCCATTGTTCTGTCACAGTGCTCCATTGTACCATCACAGTGCTCCATTGTTCTGTCATAGTGCTCCATTGTTTTGTCACAGTGCTCCATTGTTCCATCATAGTGCTCCATTGTGCCATCATAGTGCTCCATTGTGCCATCACAGTGCTCCATTGTTCTGTCATAGTGCTCTATTGTGCCATCACAGTGCTCCATTGTTCCGTCACAGTGCTCCATTGTGCCATCACAGTGCTCCATTGTTCCATCATAGTGCTCCATTGTTCCATCATAGTGCTCCATTGTGCCATCACAGTGCTCCATTGTTCTGTCATAGTGCTCCATTGTTCTGTCACAGTGCTCCATTGTTCCATCACAGTGCTCCATTGTGCCATCACAGTGCTCCATTGTGCCATCACAGTGCTCCATTGTTCCATCACAGTGCTCCATTGTGCCAGCACAGTGCTCCATTGTGCCATTACAGTGCTCCATTGTGCCAGCACAGTGCTCCATTGTGCCATCACAGTGCTCCATTGTTCCATCACAGTGCTCCATTGTGCCATCACAGTGCTCCATTGTGCCATCACAGTGCTCCATTGTTCTGTCACAGTGCTCCATTGTTTCGTCACAGTGCTCCATTGTTCCATCACAGTGCACCATTGTTCTGTCACAGTGCTCGATTGTGCCATCACAGTGCTCCATTGTTCTGTCATAGTGCTCCATTGTATTGTCACAGTGCTCCATTGTTCCAACACAGTGCTCCATTGTGCCATCACAGTGCTCCATTGTTCCATCACAGTGCTCCATTGTGACATCACAGTGCTCTATTCTGTCATAGTGCTCCATTGTGCCATCACAGTGCTCAATTATACTGTCACGGTGCTCCATTGTTCCGTCACAGTGCTCCATTGTTCTGTCATAGTGCCCCATTGTTCCATCATAGTGCTCCATTGTAGCATCATAGTGCTCCATTGTTCTCTTATAGTGGTCCGTTGTGCCATGATAGTGCTCCATTGTTCTATCATAGTGCTCCCTTGTTCTGTCACAGTGCTCCATTGTTTCATCACAGTTCTCCATTGTCCCATCACTGTGCACCATTTTTCTCTCATAGTGCTCCATTGTACCATCACAGTGCTCCATTTTTCTGTCATAGTGCTCCATTGTTTTCTCACAGTGCTCCATTGTGCCATCACAGTGCTCTATTGTTCTGTCATAGTGCTCCATTGTTTTGTCACAATGCTCCATTGTTCCATCACAGTGCTCCATTGTGCCATCATAGTGCTCCATTGTTCTGTCACAGTGGTCCATTGTTCCATCACAGTGCTCCATTGTGCCATCACAGTGCTCCATTGTTCTGTCACAGTGCTCCATTGTTCCATCACAGTGCTCCATTGTTCCATCACAGTGCTCCATTGTTCCATCATAGTGCTCCATTGTTCTGTCACAGTGCTCCATTGTTTTGTCACAGTGCTCCATTGTTCCATCACAGTGCTCCATTGTGCCATCACAGTGCTCCATTGTTCTGTCATAGTGCTCCATTGTGCCATCACAGTGCTCCATTGTTCCATCACAGTGCTCCATTGTTCTGTCACAGTGCTCCATTGTTCCATCACAGTGCTCCATTGTTCCATCACAGTGCTCCATTGTTCCGTCACAGTGCTCCATTGTTCTGTCATAGTGCTCCATTGTTCCATCATAGTGCTCCATTGTTCCATCATAGTGCTCCATTGTTCCATCACAGTGCTCCATTGTTCTGTCATACAGTGCTCCATTGTTCCATCACAGTGCTCCATTGTTCTGTCACAGTGCTCCATTGTTCTGTCACAGTGCTCCATTGTTCCATCACAGTGCTCCATTGTTCCATCACAGTGCTCCATTGTTCCATCATAGTGCTCCATTGTTTCCATCACAGTGCTCCATTGTGCCATCACAGTGCTCCATTGTTCCATCACAGTGCTCCATTGTTCCATCATAGTGCTCCATTGTGCCATCATAGTGCTCCATTGTGCCATCACAGTGCTCCATTGTTCTGTCACAGTGCTCCATTGTTCCATCACAGTGCTCCATTGTTCCATCACAGTGCTCCATTGTGCCGTCACAGTGCTCCATTGTTCCATCATAGTGCTCCATTGTTCCATCATAGTGCTCCATTGTTCTGTCATAGTGCTCCATTGTTTTGTCACAGTGCTCCATTGTTCCATCACAGTGCTCCATTGTTCCATCACAGTGCTCCATTGTGCCATCACAGTGCTCCATTGTTCCATCACAGTGCTCCATTGTTCTATCACAGTGCTCCATTGTTCCGTCACAGTGCTCCATTGTGCCATCACAGTGCTCCATTGTTCCATCATAGTGCTCCATTGTTCATCACAGTGCTCCATTGTTCTCATTATAGTGCTCCATTGTTCCATCATAGTGCTCCATTGTGCCATCATAGTGCTCCATTGTTCTGTCACAGTGCTCCATTGTTTCGTCACAGTGCTCCATTGTTCCATCACAGTGCACCATTGTTCTGTCACAGTGCTCCATTGTGCCATCACAGTGCTCCATTGTTCTGTCATAGTGCTCCATTGTTTTGTCACAGTGCTCCATTGTTCCATCACAGTGCTCCATTGTGCCATCACAGTGCTCCATTGTTCCATCACAGTGCTCCATTGTGCCATCACAGTGCTCCATTGTTCTGTCACAGTGTTCCATTGTTTCGTCACAGTGCTCGATTGTGCCATCACAGTGCTCCATTTTTCTGTCATAGTGCTCCATTGTTTTGTCACAATGCTCCATTGTTCCAACACAGTGCTCCACTGTGCCATCACAGTGCTCCATTGTGCCATCACAGTGCTCTATTGTTCTGTCATAGTACTCAATTGTACCATCACAGTGCTTAATTATACTGTCACAGTGCTCCATTGTTCCGTCACAGTGCTCCATTGTGCCGTCACAGTGCTCCATTGTGCCGTCACAGTGCTCCATTGTTCCATCATAGTGCTCCATTGTTCTCTCACAGTGCTCCGTT